>CABHPH010158020.1:0-19093 GCA_902168325.1 Peromyscus nudipes
CTGCCTCACTATTAGCTGTTCAGCTCTTTATTGAACCATCAGGTGATTTAGACAGGCACAGTAACACAGCTTCACATAGTTAAACAAATGCAGCATAAAAGAATACAACATATCTTTGCATCATTAAACAAATGTTTCACCGCATAAAGAAATTAACACCTATTAAAATAATATTCTACAACCTGCCTCAAACTATACCCAAATAAAAGCACACGGCAAAGAATCTGTAAAGTCCATTATATGTAGTCAACTACTCCTGAATGTAAGGCCTTTCCTGGAGTGGTTGATAAATACGGTGTCACTCTGTTGGAGAAAACTGATTTTTCCCTCTAACAACAAGTGTAAATAATAGTTCAGTTATTAACAACCATGCTAGTGGTGAGGTTTTCATTCATTTATTTATTAATTGATTCATTTTGAATTGTAACAAAATAAAATGTAACATGATAAAACAAAAATTATCACTTTGAATTTGGACAGGACAAACCAAAAGAAAGGGGCCCAGGAGAAGGCAAGAAATTCAAAGACCCATTGTTTTGTATTTTAAGGAATTCCATAAAAGACAACACTTAACTGGAAGCCATAATATAAATGCAGAGGACCTGGTGCAGACATGTGTAGGCCCTGTGCATGCTGCTTCAGTCTCTGTGATTTCATAGAGCTTCACTCATGTTGATTTAGAGGCCTTGTTTTCTTGGTGTTCTCTATCTTCTCTGGATTTTACATTCTTTTTGCCTCCTCTTCTGGGGACAGGGGTGGTTCCCTGAACTCTGAGTTGAGGGATTGGTGAAGACATCTATGGGTGAGTATTTCAAAATTTCTTAATCTGCCTGATGTTTGTCTCTTGCTTTCAATAGTTGTTCCTGTCTGCTTCAGGAGGAAGCTTCTCTGATGATGGCTGAACAAGGCACTGATCTAAGAGTAGGGCTGAATATCATTAGTAGTCATTTTATTTCTACATTTTTTTTCTTTATTAAGACCAGTATTACTTGGTGTTACTCTAGTTTCCTGGGCTATCTAGTCTCAGGTTTTAATCTCTAAAGCAGTTTTATATATGAGTTCCATCTTGTGAAGTTGGCCATAAATCCAACCAGTTAATGGTTAATTACCTCCAAAAGCTTTGTGCCATCATAACCCTCACGTATTGCAGGCAGTACACTATTGTAGTTAAAGGGTTTGTTACTGACTTCATAGTCATTCTTCTCTTTCGGTATCATGGAGAGTATCTTCCTGTTCCAAAGATGTTGGAAAGTATAGGTGCAGGCTCTATGTAGGTACCAGCTTGACATCTTCGCGTTCAATGCGTTGTATATGTTTTGTCTTCAGCAAGGATGCCTTGCTTTCAGTTTGTGGAGAACAACCCTGCTACAGGTTTTTGATTTGAGGTACATAATGGGTTCAAGGCTATCCTAGGCTAAGTAATAATAGCCTGTCTCAACTCCTCAGTGTATAAAGTGACAACATGACCACTCCAAGGTATGGATAAGGGAAAGTTTTTACTGTAGATATGAAAGCGAGAAGATCCATAGGCATCTGGAAGAATGTAGAGCTGAGAGAGAAGGAAGTAGACTAAACATGGCCAACAGACTAGATCTGGCCAGGAGAGAAGCAGGAGCAGAACATAGCTGAGTTGGAAGGAAGGGGGAGGGAGAGAGTGAGACACACAAACAGACTGAGAGATGGGGGGCATAAAGAGAGAGAGAGTATGGGAGAGCAGAGAGGGGGAGGAGGGAGATAAAAAGGGGAGGGCAAGCAGAGCTGAAATAGAAGGGTTGTATGGAAAATAAGTTGAGGGGAGGGGAGGAGGTGGGAAGAGCTAGGATGTTAGCATGGACTTTGAAATGTGTGATAGGTTCTTGTGATACTGAGGGAGCCTGGAGACAACATGGGCTTTGATATGCTAATAAGCACCACATAGAGCTATTTTTTCATTCTGTCTTTTATAATTTGGGGAAAGAGTGTTTCCTTTTGACCTGATACTACAGAAATAACAATAAAACTAAGTGGCAATCATAAAAATGAAGACTTAATAATGCTGAAAAACCTTGGAATGCTTAAAAAAAAAGCTTATACTTTAAAAATGAAATCATTTAACAAGTGCTTCATATAAAGTCATATCATATCATCTTACTTTTATTAACGTGTTTACTCTAATTTTGACTCCGCTCTTCAATTCAGTTTACAACATAATGTAGAGTTAATATAGTCTTGAATTACTGACATCAGTGAGCACAGCCATGGAAAGAACCCCAGTGCCTCACATGGAAATAACAAGACCTTCCCTGGATCAGGCTCAGAGGAATCGCAAAGCCCTCCCCCTGGCAGAGTAAACGTTGCCATGGTGTGCAGTCACCATCATTCACAGTTTCCTTCTTTTAGATGACTGAAACCTGAGACTCCTCCCCTACAAGTGCTCTTCCTGAGATTAGATCATCTACCTCCTCCCCTCTAATGTTGTCTATAACAAATGTGCTCTTACCAGTATGCTGCTGGGGTGCCTCTATCAGACTGTGTAGCCCACCCCAATTTTCTGTATGTTTGTCTATCTTTTCTTCATTGCTTGTTACCCCATTAATGTCAATCCCCAAACCATGCAGGTCAAGGTACTATATACTGAATAAAGGTGATCTTCCATTTCCTTTCATTTGCTCTTAGTTTCTGCAAGGATGCAAGTGTTTAGAAGGTAGACAATAAAACACATTATAAACTTACTCCACAGATTGCTCTTAGTGTGCTAAGTTTTTATTAATACCATGCTTTTTGGTTTTGTTATCTTCTTTTCCAGGAAGCCTAGGTCCATGGTAAAACAATTTCCTTCCATTTCTCCTTTAGGAGGATCAATATAACATGACTAAATGTGACCAATACCTGAGTGCTCCAACCTCTTCCAAATCCTTAAACACTGCTTTGACACTAACTACCACTCTTTAACATAACAATATATATATATACATATATGTGTGTTTGTGTGTGTGTGTGTGTGTGTGTGTGTGTGTGCGTGCATGCATGTATGAATAAGCCTGTGACAACTTTGATTGGTATATATTCTAAAGTAGTTATGTAAAATATACCTATTGGAAATGACAAGAACATTAGCTCATTAAAACATACAATCAGCCTTGATCTTTTTTTTTTAATTTGTTGGTTTTGCTTGTTTGTTTCAAACTGCTGATTTGTTGATTGTTTTCCATTTTGTTTTTGTTTTGGGGACAAAGTTTCATGTGTTCAAGGTTGACCTTAGATTGTGTATGAAGCTGAAAATGACATTGATCTTCTTGTTTCTACCTTTGAGGTACTGTGATAATAGGCATTCACCACCAAGCTTGGATCTTACTCATAAATAAAAGATAAAGCTTATTAACACTGTATATTGGAATTATTCTATAATTCAAATCTATTTAATAAAAAGTTTAAAATATAGTTAGCTTTACTAGTGTAAACGAATGAAAATCTTTCATTTTTGGACCTTTGTATCTACAAATGTGAAACCAGAAAGCTGTAAATGAATGAAAATATATCAAAGTTATGAGGAAAATAAAACTACTTTTGTATATGCTAAGTAGTTTCAAAAGACTAAAATCTTATAGATTTCATTTAATATAATTGAATTCTCAATAGTGAAAGAATTTTTATATTGTAATTGCTACTCTGTCACAGGTAATTACTACATGTAACTTCTATTAACTTCTATTTAAAATTTCAGAGGTATTCAGAAAACATACAATTGTGAACATTTTGACCTTAAAGAAAGGGAATGTAAGAAACTGATTGTATAAAGAATAACCTAAAATTGATTTAGTAAGATATTGCATTAAAGGAACACAAGTAGCCCAGTTACAGTTGATAACGTGCTATTTTTAGTTTTGCTACATGAAATAGGCTTATAAATTTGATTTTTCAAGCTAAGAAAACTATGATTTCCAATATAATTATGGCAAAATGATATGAAAATATCTGAAAATGCAATCATAGTTTCTAAAATTGGTAGGATACATTTTTTAGTGCTTAAGATATTAATAAACAATCAATAATATATTGTTGATTTTAAATTTTGTGAGGTTTAAGATTTAACTCCAGAGTATTCTGTAATGTTCACTACTTTCAACACGTATGTAGTGATTAGGTTTCTGCATTCATATGCCAGTAAAGTTCAGATGAAACATAGTTACTACAAATATCCTTGGGATGCATAGATGATTAAAGTTAAATAACTAAGGGAAATAAATCTCAAAACTCAATGAGCATCCTGACAGCATGGTCACACATGGATAAGAATGGCTGAGAGAAAGAATGGAGTTATTTTGATTAGTTTGAATTTTTATAACAATGTCTTTTAATTTATTTGCAAATGAAAATAATAAAATGAATAGTTATGAAAAACTCAATATAATATAATCAGAAAAGTTGAATATATGTTTATTTCAAACTTGTTATAGGTTCATACCATAACAGGAGAGAAGTATTAACTGAAAAATAGCATGTGTGCCTCAATAATCCGTATAAAATAACTGTTAGCTAAAACTGACTCATTATTTCATAGTTTTTCTTCAAAAGGAGGTATACTTCAGGAGTTCCAGGATGCCTTCATACTGTTTTCTAAGATTTGTAGCTTTAGTTATTTTTCTTGTAGTTGTGACCAAATCCTTGACCAGAAGCAATTTAAGAGAGGGCAGAGTTTATTCTAGGTCACATCAGAAAAAAAAGAACAGCTGGTGACATAGAAATCTCAGTCAGGAAGCAGACACAGGTGAGTGCTAGTGCTCCATTTGCTCTCTTTCGTTAATCAAGTCCAGGAGCCCAGACTGTGGAATGGTGATGCTCATAGTGTATGTGTTTCTGGTCACCTCACTTATTCAGAGACATCGTGTAGCAGAATATTATTTTAGGTGTGTTACTTTTGTTTATATTGCATTTGTTTAACTCTGTGAGACTGTATTACTGTGCCTGTGTAAAACACCTGACGGTCTAATAAAGAACTGGCCAATAGCAAGACAGGAGAAAGGATAGGCGGGGCTGGCAAGCAGAGAGTATAAATAAAGGAGAAAACTGGGAGGAGGGATCTAAGCTCTAGGAGCCAGAAAAGGAGGAGGACTCCAGGGGCCAGCCATCCAGCTACACAGCAAGACACAGAATATGAGTAGGATTTACAGAAATTAGAGGAAAATCCCAGAGGTAAAAGGTAGATGGGTTAATTTAAGGAAATCTGGCAGGAAACTCAGCCAAGCTAAGGTCGGGCATTGATAATTAAGAATAAGCCTCCTTGTGTAATTTATTTGGGAACTGGGTGACAGGCCCACTAAGAAAAGAGTAAAAACAAACAACAACAACTTTACTCCAAGATAATTTTAAGTCATGTCAACTTGATAATCAATATTAATCTTTACATTTGAAAAAAATGAGTAGATATTCTGAAATTAATGTACCAGGTGTTCACAGGTGGTGAAGGAGATTACTAACAAAGAAAGAAGCAATGAATAATATCATGCTGACTAGGATGCAGATAAACAAGCAAGGACAATAGTACATAGAAAAGTAAGTAGGAAAGCAAATGATTAGAAAGTTGGTAAGAAAAAATATATGCACAAGTATCCACACCAGGGGCATATATGTTTGCACATGGTGAAAGTTAACATAAGGAAGAATACATATACATGATATACTCCCTAAGAATTTCCTCCATGTTACTTGAATTAAACTAACTCAAGACTAGATCTGAAACACTCACATAACTTTTGAATAATCTACCACACTCTATGAACTTGGATCTTTTCTAAGCAAAAGGGAGCTTGTTGAAAGTCACAGGAGCATGCTTAAAGATACACATGACAACAATATATGGGTACAATTTAATCATCAAAATGGTGATGATGTGATTAACTCGGATTTTGCTGTATATTCAATGAACATCCAGAAAGACTACTGATATTCAATTATTAACTAAAAACACATTCAGAATTGTACATTGGAAAATGCACATATTTTTTTACATGGAAAAGAGGAATCAAAGATGTATTAATGACAAATTTTAAACATTTAGATCTATTATTCATAAGCCAAAGTAGTTATATTAAAGTATAGCTATGAGACATAAGGGAATGGCTAAATAAAGTGCCTGCTGTACATGCATGAAGATCTGAGTTCTGATCACCACATAAAAAATGAGGGCATGACTATACATGCTTACAACTCTTACAATCCCAGAGTGGACAGTAAAAAATACAAGTGGATGTTGGAGCTTTCTGATAAGCCAAATTACCAGAAATTTCAGATCCTAGATCACAGAGAAACAATGAATCAAAAAATAAAATGGACAGTAATTGAAGGAGGATATCTAATGTTGACTTAGAGACTTTACATGAAATTTTACTTGCATACAATGCACAAAGATATCCATACATGACACTAACAAAGACACACACACACACACACCATAAAACTGTAAATAGAACAATAGTAGGAAGACTATAATCATAATCTCAAAAACTTAGAATTATTCTATTTCTTTAGTCTAAAATCATCCTCTGATAAAATTTCATTTCCCAAAAAAAATTATCTAAAATGAAACTAACAAAGAAGGTAAGTTCTTGATTACATGTATCCACAGACTGATGAGTGACTTGACCTTGACAGACATTGGTGTTGGTATTCAGTATCTTTTCCTTAATAGACATAGAACTAAATACTTCTCTTTTAAGGACTTGAAGCAATTATCTTGGATATCTGTTATTCTCTTCAAATATCAGATTAGAAGTTTGAAGGAATGTCTAACAAGCTGCTGTCCATGTAGTCTGCTTTTGTCATATTAATTTTAATGTTTGCTCATGATTTATATTTTTACCCTTCAGTGTGTTTCCATCACATAAATTCAGAGTAAGAACCATCTGAAAATAGATTTCCCTTTTATATCACTGAGGTCAAGGTACTGTAGTTACTTTCACCTTGCAAATGAGTGTTTAGTATTTATATAAAACTATTAAATGTTGGTTTATCCTTTCTCATTAGACAGTTCAAAACAGCAAGCAAAACTTTTTAAGTTGATTACAACAATGATAAAAATAGACAAGTAGTTTTAAATATAGAATTTTAATGTCAAGAGATTTCATTTTATTTATATTTCAGATGATAAAATGAGTGGATAATTTATAAACCCATTATATATTTTGTCTATTATCTAAATTATTTATTCACACCATTTAAATAACTTAACTTGATGCCCTACATTTAATTTTAAATGTTTTTATTCAAGAAAAATTCAAACGGCATTCTTAATACATATGATTTCTCTTAATTAAAGCTATCTTAAGACCATCATTAATTTATTGTAAAACATTACTAATGAAGATACTGTGTACCCAGCTCATAGGTCCTATGGGAATCCAGCTATTACAGACACAGAAGTGTCTTCCTCACTCACTGTCTTTCATATCATGTGAGGTGCTATGCACACTATTGGGGAGAATAGTACTCAATAGTTTCAAACAGCTGTGAACTCTGCAAATTACATAATGTCTGTAATGTCTTCCCTGGAAAAATATTCTCACTGTTGTTATAGTGGACTGAATGTTTTCTTATGCTTCAATCTTTTTCTAATTACAGTGCTGACCCCCACAAGAAGGTGGAACTCATCACTGGTATTGTTAATTCAATAAAAACCTGTGGCTGGGAGGTCAGGGGTACTAGGAGAAAATCTACTACCATTATTTTTTTCTAAATGGACATAATACTAAACTTCTCTTTAAATTATGAATACTGTTATACCCATAGGTTAGTACTGTCCAGTCCTCATCAGCGAAACACGTTATGGTTATGCATGATAATACAGAGATACACAAGTCATTATGCAGAGAATAAGAAATTATGGAGTACTCAGTCATAGATGTAACATCTATAGCACATCACTTTCTCCTAAGGCTCAGGAGGATCAACTCAAGGATAGGGGTGATAAAATGATTTTATGAGGCAGATATAATGAAGTACTGTTGTGAATATGTTTTCAAATAACAGTGGCACTGTACACATGAGCTCACAGAAGTTATGATTACATTCACAAGATCAAGCCAACCAAAATTCCAGCACAAACCAGGGAAGAGCTCATGAATTCTGACCTTTGTCTGAGGATTGATTGGCAACTGATGCCTGCTAGAAGTAGAGTCACTTTACTTCAGGTACTGTGGTCTTCCATGCATTCACATACTCACAACACTAAGTCTACTCAGTCGATTAAAAAGGAGTACATGAAAATGGGAGGGAAAACGTGGGGGCATGGGGAAGAACTAGAGGGAAATATAAGGCAGTGGAATTGACCAAAACATTTGCTATTCATTTACTAAATCTCAATCAATACATTTTAAAAGAAAGTTAGTGTAGCTAGAGTTTTCCTGCCTGGTCCACAGTAAGGGCAAATCTCTCTCACCTGCCAGTCCCACACCTGCTCAGACCCAACCAAGTAAACACAGAGACTTATATTGCTTACAAACTGTATGGCCATGGCAGGCTTCTTGTTAACTGTCCTTATATCTTAAATTAATCCATTTCTATAAATCTATACCTTGCCATGTGGCTCGTGGCTTACCGGCATCTTTACATGCTGCTTGTCCTGGCGGTGGCTGTCAATGTCTCCTTCCACTTTCCTGTTCTTTTCTCCTCTCTGTTAGTCCCGCCTATACTTCCTGCCTAGCCACTGGCCAATCAGTGTTTTATTTATTAACCAATCAGAGCAACACATTTGCCATACAGAACATCCCACAGCACTAGTTAGTATAATGCCTAAAATTTTAATGCTAATGACATAAACATGAAAATAAAATTTGTTTCATGAAGACATGTAAGTATGCAAGCCAGTTCAGACAGAGGTAGTCAGCTGAAAAGTGAACAGAAAGCAGCATTTCTCCAGGAAAAGCTCCCATTCTAATTATTGATATGTATACTCTTCTCCCTTTTGGGACATGACTACTGCTCTCTCTAGTATATCAATTTATTTTCTAAACTGAGGAGTTTCAAAAGTGTTGTTTTGTGAAATCATATAACTATGATCTAGTTATATTATTTGCTGTATTATTTAAGATACTTTCTTACCAAACACAATTCAGTTCAAAACCCTGGTATAGAGTTTTGGATGAATGATTTCAAGACACAGATTTCCATAATTAACTTAATTTGTAGTTTCCAAGGAAACAGCACTTTAGGGACACTTTGAAGTCTAAAGGCAATGCTGGTTTGTTTACACACATGCTTACATGTGACTCTATTTCATTTAAAATACACTTTATTTTATTGTCTTCCTCAAAAAGCTATGATAATACTAACTAGTGCTACCTCCTTTTATTTTTTCTGCTCTATAGTTTTCACAATATAATTATCCATAACATTTTTTTTCAGTTTGCAAGTGTAGCTGAAGGTTTTCCTGTGCTCACCTGGCACCAAGGACCCCATGGCCGCTTATAAAATAATCACTCAGAAGCTTATGTTAATTAAAACTGCTTGGCCATTAGCTCAGGCCTACCACTGACTAGCTCTTACATTTAAACTAACCCATAATTCTTATTTATGTTTAGCCATGTGGCTTGGTACCTTTTCTCAGTTCTGCCTTCACGTCTTGCTTCCTCTGTGTCTCATTGGCAACTCCTGACTCAACCTTCCTCTTCCCAGAATTCTCGTCTCTGCTTATCCCTCCTATACTATACTTCCTGCCTGGCTACTGGCCAATCAGTGTTTTATTTATCAACCAAATCAGTGCAACACATTCATAGCATACAAAGCGATATCCACAGCATGCAAATATATTTGTTTTGGTCCTAGCACATCTAACTAAGACAACAATACATTATTATTAATATATTAGAAAAATAAGCTTCCAGTGATTAAAGAGAGAAAGATAGACAACAAGAAAAAAATTAATAAGAATTTCTATTTTGGTAAAATAAAAGCATTTTAAAAACCTAAAGAAATTGTGTTTTGTCTAAAGAATAGAGTAATAAATACCATGCAGAAGAGAAAATGATAAAGTATTTACTTAGAGATGAAGAAAAAAGAAAATGATACGTAATATCTTATAATTGTCAAAACTTCTAAAAATGACAGATTTTAATTAATATGTAATTGTATTAATCAAGAGTATCATGTATTTACATTATGGTATTTATATTTCACACTAACTCATATTTGTTCTATTTTTATCTGAATGACAATAAATTATTCTTCTAAGATATATAATGGTTATGTTGGCCTAAGAATCATAAATAACTTATAAAGAATTCACCACAAACAAGACAACAGCACTAGTATTTTATATATATATATATATTGCTATGTCATTGCTAGTCAAGAAAACAAGCTACATAATACATCAAATCTATAGTCCTAGTCAGTCCCATAGTCACCTGTTCTGAGGATAGACAGGTCTTTATTTCATGTGAATGAACCAATACATACATACATACATGCATACATACATACATGCAAACACACACACATTAGAAGATGGTGCACATAGAACTTGTGCTGATAAAAATGTAAGTCTATATATATTATTCTTATGGCTTGTAGAGAAGATCCTGATTTTGTTTTTACATCTGTAGCTCTAAATGGTTTAGAAGATAAATACAAAGAAAATAAGCAGCTCTATAATCTAGGTTTGCCCTTTTTTTGTACTAAATACACAAGAAAAGCAACTTAAAGAAGGAAATGTTTAAGGTCATGTTACAGATAAGTAAGCAAGTCATGGCAAGCTGAGTAGTTCACCTCTTGGTTTCTAGAAAGCATGAAAAGGGAATTAAGGAAGAAGCCTGAACAAGATACAAGCTCCTAGAATACATAACCAGCGAGCTAGCTCCGCAAACTATCCCACCTTCTACTTTTGACCATTTCTCATATTGTCATCATGTTTGAGCAGTTCATTATGTGAGATCCTTTATGGTTTATTATTGTTTGAAAATATCCTGACAATAAACCCAGATGTGTGCTTTACTAGTGCTCCTATGCATTTATTTCACATGGATATGAATGTGTATTTGTGTTTACATGTGTGTGTGTGTGTGTGTGTGTGTGTGCATGTGATATATTTATGTGTGTGCACATGTGGTGCCAGAGGTAGATGTTGGGATGTCCCTTTATGTTGTTCTAAACCCTTGATAGTCTCTTCCCACTAATCTTCACACTCTGTTTTAACTAACCTAGTAGCCAGCAGGCACCATTAATTCTTCTGTCTCTCTTAGCCTTGGGGATGATGATGTATGCCTGTACCTGAGTTCACATAGGCCTTGGACTTGTGCTGCAAGCAATTTATCCACTTATCCACCGCCCCATCCCATAAGATGCATTTCTTAATTTACTCAAGTTGACAATTAAAACTGACAACATCATAGTATAATGTGAGTTGAAATATATTCAGCAGGAATGCGCAAAGGCAGCGAAAAAGGATTCTGAAGAAAATAATCTTACTTTCACTTGGAAGCTATGAAGTCTTACTGGATGTGTGAAAACACAAATTCGATCTACATGCATGCTTTATTCATGTACTGCTGGGAGTTCCTGATATTTGTTCTCACTAAGAACTAGGCAGATGATATAAGCAGGATGGTTGTACCCTTCTGATTACTGCAAATTAGATGTGTATTGAATTTTCAAAGTAAAATCTTCAAATACTTCATGTTAAATTCTTTGAATAAGTAATATAAGGATCTCTAATCATATGTTTGATGAGAAATATTAAAGCTGTGGTCTCTATTGAAGGGCTCTATCTGAAGGCTACATTGGAGAAAGGAACTTTAAGAGCTGTAATAGTTTACTAAGTGAATCTGGCAGACAGTGAGCTTGCTTACTATGTGTAAGTTTCTTTCCCTGAGTTCAGTATACAACAGCAAACATAATTTTGGGGAAGAATTCACAGATGTCTATCTATCAACTATCTACCATCTCTGTCTCTCTACCCATCTGTCTATCTCTCTATCATTTATCATCATCTGCCTATCTATATCAGCTCTTGTTTATATATCATCTAATAGATCATCTGTCTACCTTCCAACCCTTCCACCTATGCTTTGTTCCATCCAACCATTTATCTATCAATTCATGCATCTAGCGGCCTAATTTTTGATATCTGTTTCTATTTAACCTGATGAACTCTGATTCCCATGACAAGAGCACCAATTATTGTAGGGGAAGAAGTCAGGAGTGTTATGTAAAATGTTGTTTCAGAATTTAACCTAAATAATCAGACATTTATTTTCTGATCATCATTCTGAGTACATGTTTTAAAATTGAGCCATTAAGATTTTCTGATGCACTGGATGGCTCTTGGAAGACATATATATATATATATATATATATATATATATATATTTGCATGGTAAGAAATCTTTGTCAGTGTATTAGAAAGATTGTTTAACAGTTAAGAACTCATTGATCTTGCAGAGGACTATAGTTCAGTTTCTAGCAACCCATGGGGGTTCACAGCAATCATTATTAACTCTAGATAAAAGTATTTGTTGCCCTTGCAGAGGACTATTATTTGGTTTCTAGAAACCATGTGATGGCTCACAACCATCCTTAATGAAGGAAAATTTTGTGTTTGTTGCTGGTTATCGAAACTAGGGAAAGAAGCTTACAGACAGTAAGCAAGTTTACTGTCTATCAAAGACAAAGTCACCCATTAAAATACTACAGTCCTAGAAATTGCTATCTCTAATGTAGCATCCATTTAGGCTCCTCTGTAGTGATGACAGCTTTAATTTTTATCTTTCCACGGCAACAGATGCTATCTTCCAACATCTGTAGGCACCAGACACACAAGTAATACACACAAATGCATGCAGGAAAACACTCATACTTATAAAATAATCTAAATAAATCTAAAAAGATTTAAATTTAGTTTAAACATTCATAAATAGTCTTTGGATTGCAATGCTATGCTAAATGCAGTTATCTTAATTGGCACACTCATTTTTTAAATGGATCATATATGTAATTACAACACATGATGCTATTTTCATTCAAGACATCAAATTTTGTGTCCATTTACTAATTACTACTTAAAAAATAAAATTCTTAATGTACACATTTAAAAAGTATTTATTTGTATGCATTTTTCTTCTATACATATTATACAGTTTTTCTTGCAGGAATGAAAGTGAGTATGTCTTTAAACTTTAGTGTACTTAATTATATTTTTAAAAGTTTCTTTGAGAATTTAAAGAAAACTGACTTTTAATGATTAAATTTGCATTTCCTTAATTTCTCCTGACATTTAACATGTTATTTGTGTTTTATCTCATTTTCCATTACTTGATATTCCCTAAGTATCCCATGCTTACATAATTTCAGTATGTCAGTATGTTCTAAAACTGAGAAACTGCTCCAACAAATATGCTAAAATTTTACTCCGTATTTTCAAGAAAAAAGGAGTATCTAGATAAATTACAGTTGCTCTGCAAAAGGTACTTGTGTGTTCTCCCAGGTATATGTGTTTCCATTCATTGAGCTCAGCACAGAATCAGTATTGAAGTTTCGTTGACTATTGTAACAAAAGCAATGATTTTTGTATTTTAACAAGGTAAACATTGATAGTCTCATAGTCTGCAGCAATGTAAAGTGAAAATGTTACTGAGCCATGTTCCTTAAAGGGATTCCAGGAGTCGTACCATTTCCAATCCTATTGGCTCACGACATTCATTAGTGTTGTTTGGCCTTTTGACTATGTGATTCCATTCTCTGTGTCTATCTTCATGTGGTCTCTATGTGACTCCATTAAACTATGCCAGTTTGATGCTCTGTCCCATCACAAGCACACTTGTTCTACTATGTTCCTAGTACCTTTAGTCATGATAGCCAGAAATGGGAAACAATCTAGATGTCCCTAACCCAAAGAATGGATAAAGAAAATGTGGAGTATTATTCAGCTGTTAAAAACAATGACATCATAAAATTTGGAGGCAAATGGATGGAAGTAGAAGAAAATCATCCTGAGTGATATAGCCAGGAAAGACCTTATATGTACTCACCTATAGGTGGATATTAACTGTGAAGTAAAAGATAATCATGCTATAGTCTGCAAATCTACCCAGGCTAAGTAACAAGGAAGGCTTAAGGGGGATGCAAGGATCTCCCTGACAAGGGAAAATAAAATGGATTTTGGGGGTGAAATGAAGTGGGTGGGGTTGGGAACAGAAGCGGTAAAGTGAGGGGGAAGAAAATACCGAGAGAAATGACTGGAATTGAGGATCATTTCAGGGACAAGGTAGAAAACCTAAGCGCAATGGAAACTCCATGGAATCTACAAGAGTAACCCTGGGGAGACTCCTAGTAGTGGGGAACATCTAGCCTGAACTAGCCATCTTCTGTAACCAGGTGAGGCCTCAAGTGTAGGGACTGGAACATCAACTCAGTCACAAGACCTTCAACCTACGGTTTGTCCTGCCTGTAGAGTGTTCTGGGACCAGTGCCTAGCAGAATCCTTATCAAAGATACCAGAAACACTTCATCCAGCAACTGATGGGAGCAAACGTAGCGTCCCACAACCAAATTTTAGGCAGAGCTTGAGGAATTCTGTGAAGGTGGGAGAGGAAGAATTGGAGGAACCAGAGGGGTCAGTGACACTTCTGGAACATGGCCCACAGAATCTACTGACTAGGACTCATGGGATCCTGCAGAGATCAGGGAGCCTGTGAGGGTCTGACCTATGCCTCCTGCATATGGTATGGCCGAGTAGCTTGTTCTTCATGTGGGGTTCCCAGTAGTGGGAGCACAAGTTGTCTCTGTCTCTGTTGCCTGCCTGTGGGACTCTTTTCCCCCATACTGGGTTGCCTCATCTGGCCATGATGTGATAGTGTATGCCTGGTCTTATTGTAGCATAGTATGCAGTCTTTCATTGATGTCCCTGGGAGGCCTGCTATTTTCTCAGGGGAGACAGAGTGAGCGATGCATGTGGTGGAGAGGGGAGGTGGGGGTAGAGACTGGGGAGAGGAGAGGGAGGGGAAGTTGCTGTTAGTATGTAATATAGGAGAAAAGAATTTAAAAAAACCAAAAACATCTATGCCATTTTGAATTTTTCTTCTAAAATTACCAGCCATTTTATAAAGGGCTCAGTCCTTAAAGATAGGATAATTTAATCATGAGAACATTATTTAATTACTTGGGGAAAATTTGTTTTCAAGTAACATTTTATTCTCAAGTACCATGTATGACCACATGGGCATATCTTTTAAGGAATTAACTCATCCTATTGTACATATATATATATATATGTATGTATTTGTAAGTACAATAACATATATGTATATATATGTTAGATCTTAATATATAGTCTAAGGCTGTTAATAATTTTGTATTTTAAAATGTGTCAGCTTTAATAATGTTTACATTTTTGTAGCATCTAATAATCATACAAAATGATGACTTTAATCAGGACATTTCCATCTATGCATATAAATTACTTTGGTCATATTGATCCCATCCCTATTCTATCCTCACTTTTACTAGGAACTTAGTTTTCAGCTCTATCTAATGTCCTGATTCTGGAAGATGATTCATGTACAATGAAAACTTTACTCTGGTTTTTAAAGCAGTCATTGTTCTGGTAACTGCTATATTTTCCTGAAAACTCAATGGTAGTCGAAACCACAACAAGAATATAAGGTGCAGTTATTGCCGCTTCCTGGTCTCCTCTGAGGATGTCTGCCAGCCACTGTATACACATAACCATACATTTTTTTCTCTAGAAATGTCTACTTAAGCGGAAAGTGAGATAATCGCTGTCTTCACCTGTATTCTTTGCCCATATGTTCCCTTTATCTGTCTTTTCTTGCTTCCTTGTATGTCATTCTCAACTGTGAATAACCCGACTCTCACCATCTGCCATCCATTTGCTTAATTGTTCAATTCTGCTGTATGTGGACTAGTTTGGGAATTGTTAACCTGTGGGTTTTTTGTTGTTGTTGTTTTATATTTTTTCTTTGCTCTGATTTTCTGGTTGGTATATTGAAACCCATACGCACATAAGGTAATTATTGATTTGTAATTGTTTTCTCTATTTTTTCATTATTGTATTTGTTTCTTGGGGTTCTAATTCTTCTGTTTCTCTTTTCTTTTCTAATGAGCAGGAAATATTTTTTAGTTTCAATATTTTTGTTTAATGTAAAAAGGAAAGTTTTTTAAATCAGGTTATTCTCTAGCACACTTGCTACTATACTTTTCTGTACTTGATTCCCTTCCCCAATTCCCCAACCCAGTATGTCTTTTCCCCTTTAATCCGGCTCTCTTTCTTTCATGCCATTACCTGTTCTGCTTTCTTAGGGTATTCCACTATGCACTCTATTTTTCTCCTCCATGAAGATTTCTTACTTTCAGTTTTGTGCATTTAAAAAGCACATTAGTAAACAGTTTCCTCAATTAAAACTCATGAGTACATGAATGAACAAAGAGATTCTCACTGCGGAAATATGATGTTTTCATTACTCACATCACTACATCACTACATCACTACATCACTACCACCACCACCACCACAACCATCAACCACATCAGTGAAGGGCTAAACATGTTGTTACATACTTATAATTTCAGCACAGAAGTAGGAGAAATGCAAAAAACTTGAGGGTACTTTCGTCTGCACAGTGAATTTTAAGCCAGCCAACAATATATAGTAAGATTCTGTCTCAAAAACAAATGCTTGCCGGGCGGTGGTGGTGCATGCCTTTAATCCCAGCACTCAGGAGGCAGAGCCAGGTGGATCTCTGTGAGTTCGAGGCCAGCCTGTTCTATAGAGTGAGATCCAGGAAAGGCGCAAAGCTACACAGAGAAACCTTGTCTCGAAAAACCAAACCAAAAAAAAAAAAACAAAAAACAAAAACAAAAAACCAAATACTTATAGCCTTTAATCTGATGCTTGCAGCTAAACTTCCCTCTATCCAGAAGCCAAGGCAACATAAACCAGTGTCAAGCATATTGGCAAGATTCCTGGTAAGTAAGCCACCCCAATCATAACTACCAATACAAACGGTCTTGCCAATATCAATCACCATTAGACTCAAAAAATTCATATAAGTCCTCAGAGCCTAGACAGTAATAACCACACATCTCCTGTTTAATATAATCTTTGAATCCTCTATAGCATTTAGCACTCTTGTCCTAAGCATGCTTGATCTTAAATCTTCTCAGAGCAAGGACTTGCAGTATCTCAACCAATTACAGGAGCAATTCAGATGATGCAATAATTCTTAGCTGAAGCTCATACTAATATTGGAATGAGTCAAGCATTCTTTCATCTTTACAAGTCCCAAGGCTTCCCAAACAATTTAGATGATGTTACAGATATAGCCTCTAGATTTATATTTTGCATGTTCATATTTTCACGTGTGAATACATGTATGTTGCCTCCAATATTATAATGTGCAAATTCCAGTGATATGAATAAACAGTTGACTCTTTATTTTGCTATTCTTTGGTCACTATATAAAACAAAATCCCATATTCATAAACAGTTAAATAAGTGATGATCTTTTTAACGTTTCTCTATAGTGACAAAGATAAAGTTTAGTTACTAAGGAATGACCATTTCATACTATAAATTAATTAATATGTAATTATCCCCTCTTCCATAGTGACAAAATATCATGCAATTTCTGTAACTAGCTATGATTTCAAGAATTATAGATAATTGGGGAACTTCAAGGGAGAGATAGAAATAAAATCAAGGAAAAGCAATTATATTTAATTTAGATTGAGAGAATATTTTGATAAAATAATATAAAAATTCACTTAAATAATGAGACCAATAATCAAACAAAGGTATTTCTATCATTTTATACAAAATTTGTTTTATTATAAATGAATTATTCAGCCAGCAAACTTTTATGATCCTGCTTTCTTATCATTATTATTAACAAAGTCATCCTTTGCCAAATATTTATTGATCTTACAAAAGTGTCAGGCACTGGATTTGCAGACATTTTAAGAAAATATTTAGACTTATATGGATTCATTATGGATCTTTGAAGTATCAAATTCAATTAAAATGAAAATGAGCAAGTGCTGTCTAGTATGAAAATCAAATGCATATGAATGACTTTGATTCAGTCAGATATTCATAGAAAAGACATCTTTGCATTACAGAAGAGAAATATAAAATGTTGATGAAGTTTGAGCTAGAGATCCAAAGCATACTACATTTAAATAACAGGTTATCATGATATCACCATTCATGAGAAAATTTAAAGGAACAGATGTACATAACTGATTTGAAAATTATCAGAAAGTCCTGTTTTTTTCTCTTTCCTGAATAATGGGTAGAGATTTAAAAAAGACTGGGATTCAGGAGATGATATGATTTGGAGTTTCATCCCTCCTGTAAATCTCAGTTGTTCCATAGAAAGGAAAACATAGCCATAAGGCATGTATTCCTATAAAATAGTAATTTCATTTTAAAATTTCTTTTTCTGTGTATATTGAACATGGTTTTTCATATACACTTACACCTTAGCAATATGTAGCAGACAACTATTGCTGCTATTATTTTTAATTTTATTTATTAAATTTTTGTTCAAGAATTTTCTACATGTTTCAGTGTATTTTAATCATATCTACTTCACATACACCTAATCCTTGTCCTCTAGAAGCCCTCTCCACCTTCCAACTTCATGTTCTCTATTTTTCCTCATTTTTTCAACTCACTAATTGTGATTAGTAAATACACTGCATGCATACATGTAGACCCATACACTGGAGAATGCACCACATACCAGGTATCTCATGAGCTACCCCAATCCATGGAATCTACGGCCTCCAAAATACATATGATCCCACTGTGTATATGTATTTCTCATTAATTAGCTATGGAAACTCAGTTTGATTATATTTCTTAGTTATTGTAACAAATGCTGCAGTGAACATCAATTCATATGTCTTTTTGACATAGTGATATCAGCTCAGTTGTGATTTTAATGGATTGTAGATTTCAAATATTTGAAAAACCTCCATAACATCTTCCATAATTTTGGTAATATTCTAATTCTCATTAATACAATGAAAGGGTTTGCTTTTCTGGCTTGCTAGGGGAGCTAGAAGACAAGCACTGATTATAACTCCAGTAACATGGTGTATC
>CABHPH010158021.1:0-27793 GCA_902168325.1 Peromyscus nudipes
CAGCATCCTTTGTGGCAAATGTAGCTAACTGATTCTCAGCCGATGGGAGGCTTCATCCAGACTCCAGTGAGGTGCCTCTTCTCTTTCCCCCAGACTCCAGTGAGGTGCCCCTTCTCTTTTCCCTGTCCCTACCATTTTCCATGTCTTCCTGTCTGGCACCATCTCCTCATGGGGCTGGAGATACAACTCAGGTCCTGGTGTTTTGAACAGGACATGACCTAACAGAGCAGATTAAACAGCATGAAGGAAAGAAAAAAATCTATTTAAAAGAACACACTTTACCAGATGGAAAGAGCTTTGTCTTCAAAGCACCTAAATCCCTTGCTAACTCCACCCTCCACCTGTTTGTGGGACCCATAGTTACCCTTCCATTCTAAGGAGAAACATTTTTGATACTTTCCCTTTCTTGGGACAGGAACTGGTGTTATGAGAGGGAGGGTCCACCCTTGATGACATTCAAGCCTGTAACTAACTACCTATTATCTCTGATATGGGACACAAGACCCGGAGAGAAAACTCCAGCTACAATTACCTACCAAACTCTCTTCTTAGAGCAGTTCCTTAAGCCACTGATTTTTGCATTTGTAAGGTCTTACCTTAAAGGGACTCCCGAGAAGGGCAAATTTTCTTCCATTCAAATTTCAATGTGTTTTGTAGTCCTGGCAATTAATGGGTTTTAAATCTCAGTGTTGTGCTTTCCAAAGCAGGGCTTTCAGTAATCCTGGGTATGTGTATGAATTACTCAGCACTTTGATTGCTTACTTGTCTGAAGCCCCTTAACGCTGGCTGGATAGAACTCCAAAAATCACTTTTAATTCTAATCCAGGGGCTCATGTTGACAATATGCATATTTAGCTGTGTAACAACAAAAGAAAAATAATAGTTACATTGTGAAAGAAATGTTCCCTAGGGTCCTGCTCAATGAGCTTTTGCCCAGCATCAGAGTCAGTGGGAAGCAATCCATTCCATGCCCTTTGCAACCCATCACAAAGTGTAGGGTTCAACAACTGTGAAGCAATTCTGGTATTTCGTGTGTGTGTGTGTGCGCGCGCGCGCGCGCGCGCGCGCGCATGCGCGCGCACTTAACATTATGGATCCTTTTTTAGCTCTTAGTGAGCCTAACTCAAAGAAATAGGATGCCAGATGATCACAGTCTCCAAAGCTGCCCCCAGCCAGTAGCTTCTGGATTCATGGTCCCACACTCTCAAGAACAAGAAACACAGGCAAGTAGTGAGTAAATTAAAAGAAGTGATTTATCAAGGAAAAGTGAGAAAAATTCCAAAGCATGGGAGGGGTTCCAAGAGGGACCCTACCACGTGTTATGAGTTATTGTGCACATGGGGGGAGGGATAGAGAGAAAAAGAGAAAAGAGAGAGAGAGAGACAGAGAGGTCAAGTGTACATACCTCATGGGAGGAAAAGCAGGAGAGAGAGAGGAAGGGGAGGAGCTTTTGAGGCTTTTGTGTCAAAATGCAGGGCAGCACCAAGTGGTGGGATTTCAAGGGGCGGATCAGAATGTTATCATCATGCTTTCCTGCCTAGTTATCTTTAACGGACTTTATGTCAGGAACTGGAAGGAGGCTGAGGGGATCTTTATCGAGAATTGTCACTTCTTTTTTAGCATTTTATGGTACAAACCAGTGATGCAATGATTCCCTGGCCCAACCATAGAGGTGATCACACTTTACTCCTCCAATCAGCAGGGAATGGGCTCATGAGCTCTGTAGCTAGCTCATAATCCACCATGGGCTCTTCACTACAGGATGCTTCCTACAGGATGCTCACTCCTGTCTCCATGGCATCTATACATGAGAGAGCTACTTCATCCAGCACTCAGTGGTAAATAAACATCCTGCCACACTGGCTGTTCTGGTCCTCCTGGGAAGAGGTCACACAGTATACTCTATGGATGGAGAGGAATTCATTTTCACTGTTCATTTTGACCATATCCATTTTTACTTTAAACGTTGACTTTAGAACCCACATCTCACAGTAAACTCTGAAATCCTGTCAGGAACATTTCAAATCTACTCCATAAAGCGATACTATTTTTATCTGTACAAGAGAGAAAAAAATCTTGCCCCGTTTGTTTCTAATGCTTTGAAGGAAAAAGCGCTGGAGGCGGCTTTAATTGTGTCGTTAAACTGAAGACTAAATAGAAGAGGGAGCTAGGAAACGAGATCAAGCGAGACAGCTTCTCTGAGGAAATGAGAATGCGAATTTTATTCTGAAATTTCCACATGGAGCTGCAGCTGTGCTGACGACTGGCTTTGGTGGTTTTGCGACAGCACTGAGTCATGTTTCTGGATTCTTTTAGTACTAGGAGAAGTCTGCTGTGGTGTAGTTGAGAATGGGACAGCAGTATCAGCCTAGCAAAAAGCCAGGGAAGAAGCAGGGGGCGCTGCTCCCTGAACACCGGTGAAAAGGGTCCTTCCTGCCTGCATCTCCTTACGGATGTGCGTGATACTTGTCCAAACAGAGGCATAGGCCCATCAAATGTCACTATTCTCCACTGTCTCACACCATCATCTTCTCTAAGAAGATAAGGCAAAGCCAGTCCTATTTGCAAGGTGACGCTACACTACCTGCTGGAGCAAACCTTTCTCCATTATATCTATCACTTCTACCCCTACTTTCTATCACCTCTGCCCAAGACACTACTCTCTCCTAGGAGACCAAGCCCTAATCTATAGAGTAGAGGCAGCCACAGATCCCACTGAAGTGATTGGGTGCTATTCATATTACAGAGTTGCCGGACTGTGTTTGTGCAGTTTTCTTGCTTTTTTTTTTTATTACTTTCTTTACAAATCTCCTTTGTTCCCACCCATATAGTATGCACATGTTTAAGGACTTGGTCTATTAAACAATTAGGGCTACGTGTAACAGCTTGTGTGTGTAATCTCAGCACTTTGGAAGCTGAGGCAGGAGAATCAGGTGTTCAAGACCAACCTCAGCCATATAGTAAGTTTGAGGCCAGTCGAGGCTATATGAGACCATATATCAAGAATAAAACAACAGCAAAATCCTAAATCTGTTCAATAATAATGTTATGTTTTTTCATCAATCAAAATGGGAATTTCCCAATCGGAGCTTTGATTTAGGCTCTGTGATTAGTGTTGTCCTATGAACTGTAACTCCTTTGGGAAATAATAAACTTTCTGTTAGAAAAAGAAGAGATGAAAGAGGCAGGTACACAGGAAGAAGCAGACGCGGAATCAACCCTCAGAATGAGCTTTATTAGGAGAAAAGGCCTCACAGGAGCAGCCAGACCTGATCCAGCCTTGATGTGAGAGGGCATTAGAAGAGACAGAGCTTCAGAACATGGATGACACAATGGGACCTTGAAGGGAAACCCTTTGAATCCAGAGAAGAGCCACCTTAAGAGAGAGAGTCCCAGGAGACCAAGGTGGGAGAGACAAGTCTCTTCTAGAGAGCGAGAGTTTCTGACTCAGGTTTTCAGAGGAGTGGGCATGCTTTGTACAGCTGATCTAGCCTGGTCAGGCCTACATGAAAAGGGGCGTGGAGGAAGACACTAGGTGGGACCATAAGCTTACCCTGTAGCTTTGATGGAGAGGGGCTGTGGGGCTCAGAGCATAGCATGTTTTTTCTCGCTCTCCTTCCTTCCTTCCTTCCTTCCTTCCTTCCTTCTTTCTTCCTTCCTTTTTTCTTCCTTCCTTTCTTTCTTTTCAAGACAGGGTTTCTCTGTGTAGCCCTGACTCACTTTGTGGACCAGACTGGCCTCAAACTCCTCCTGCTTCAAGTGCTGGGATTAAAGGCGTGCATGGCCACCGCCTCCTGACAATACAACATGTTTGCTTATCAACTCTGTCCCAGAAAGAGAGCTGCAGAGGGGCATAACTGGTAGATACCATCTTAGATACAGGTATCGGGTAAGCTTCTTAGAAATTGAAGCAGTTTCCTCTGGTGAATGTGATACGTCACTAATGTTTATGCAAAAACCGAATCCATGAATGCTAAAAGGTGGTCCTGCATCAGAGAGAACTGAACACTATTATAAAATCTCTACTTAGCTCTCATCTTTTATGCATTCATTGATTCTTATATTTTATGCATTTCAAGCACCAATTACTCTTTCCAAAGCTCTTTTTAATTTTGTCCTAGCTTTATACCACACAGTTAACCAGCCTGTGTCAAAAGAACATCAAAGCAAGGTGAGAGATACTCGAATTTCAGCATGTGCATTCCTTCTCAAAGCTCTACAATCATTACAGCCCTGGCTACCCTCTCTGTGCTTTCTTTTCATTTGTGTGGAACAGCAGGAGTCCTCCTTTGCTCTTTGTTGCTGTGGTAACAACAACAAAACCAGCCTTGGGGAGGAAAGGGTTTATTCTGCTTACAGATCACTGTCTATGATTGAAAAAAAAAATCAAAGGCAGGAACTTAGGGCAGGAGCATGAATCAGAAACCACAGAGGAGCAGTGCTTCTTGGCCTGTTCCCTCTGGTTTGCTCAGCTACCTTTCTTATAGGGCCCAGGCCCACCTGTGCAGGGGTAGTGTCACCCACAGTGGGCTGGGCCCTCCTGCATCCATTAGCAATTAAGAAAATGTATCAGAGACATAACAATAAGCCAATCCGACCTACGCAGTTAGTCCGTGAAGGTTCCCTTTTACCAGGTACTGCCAAGTTGACAGCTCAAGCTAACTATGACAGCAAGCAAAATTATGATAAGCTACTGTAATGAGTGATGGATAACGCTGGTTTGCAGAGGACAGTGGCATGGCTACTCCCTCTATCGCTGAGTCCTTACAAAGATACTCGAAATAGTTATTGGGCAAAGTGAGGCACAAGTCTGAATTAGATTCCAAGAGAGGAAGTTAGGGCACTAACTTTAGATAGTTAGATAGACAAATGTGAGCACCATGTACCGTGGAAGTAAGACACAGATTCTTTCATAAATATTTCAACCCCGTGTTTTTTAGAGGGAAAAAAAAAAAAAAACTTAAGAGGCAGGCGAACAGGGCAGAAAGTGAGGTCCAGAAGGCCTGGAGCAAAGGCTACAAAATTAGCATATGAAAGACAACAGTTGGCCTAGAGGAAGGCTGGAGATCCTCCAATTAAATCTGGCCATCAGTGCAGCTGCAGAGGCACTCCAGCCTGTCTGAAGGTGACCAGGACTCGTTCCAATATTAAACTTCACTTCCCGGGGTATAGGTTTAAGATGCTAATGAGACTGTGATGCACAAGGGTGTTGGTAGAACTACAGAGGATGCAGCTCGCACACACCATGCAAATGAGCCCAAAGGCTCCAGCAATGTGACAGACATCAAGGCCCCCTGCCTCTGGAGCTGAGCCCCATATGCTGCGAAGCTTTCTCGCTGCTCCCTTGGCAATGTATTTTTCTCTATAAACTGTTGCTGTTTCTGCTGCCCTCTGCCTTTCTCTGTCCAGTTCCTTGTTCCAGGACCCAAGAACCCAGAAGCCCATCCTTGGTGGCACTGAGACCCGATATCAGAAGTATCTCTAGGATACGCAGACAGAGCGGTGTGAAACAGTTTTACAACAGCGGTAGATGCCATTTATTGTTATCAAGTATTTATTCTGTGTCAGGCACTAAACCAGATTGTGTACATCCCCCACCCCCAGTTGCCTGGTTTAATTTTGTCAATAACATTGCAACATAGGGATTGTAGTCTACAGAAGAAATTGACTGTTAAAAGCCAGGCTTGGCGGCTCAGGCCTATAATCCCGGCATTGGGAGGCTAAGGCAGGAGGATTGCCATGATCTTGGGGCCAATCTGGGTCATGTAGGTAGTTCTAGGCCAGGTGGGGCTACAATATGAGACCCTGTCATAAAAACTAAAAGTCAGGGTGAGAAGTGAAGAGGAATTGACAATCAGATATGGGTAGATAGCACCAGAACCTCTTCAAATCCATCCATCTGGGTCTATTCCATGCTTATTCCTACACACTGCTAGTCTCTTCTAAGGCTTGTTCATGAAGACTAAACAAGACCAACCATTCTCTTGGCCTTATGGGTTGGCCTTAGAATGTTGTCTTTAGTGCCTCATTTTTGAAATGCTTTAGATGATGGGTGTAGTGGGTCCTGTTTGTGGCCTGTGCTGAGTGTGTTAGTGAAGAACTGGGTAGCCATATCCTCCAACAGCTGCAGTCCAACTGGACTTGTGTGGCGCTGATGGGACAGCAGCGTGATGTATTTGGAATGGACAGGAAGGGGGATGAAGGAGGAATCCCTTGCTGAGCCCTTCCCCCTTTCTGCCCACACCTTCACTGACTCCTAACCCAGTCTTTTGGTAGAAGTCATGATTTCTAGTTTCCTTGTCACTAGCTTTCCAGAATTTCCTCTGCCTCATATCCATCAGTACACACACACACACACACACACACACACACACACACACACACGCACACGCACACGCACACGCACACACATATACACACACACACACGCAGACATACACACACATATACACACACATGCGCACACACACGCACATACACACACACACACACGCACACACGCACACACACACAGAGTCCCATGTGTCACACAGCAGTCTGAGCCAGCCACTTAACCATGTTCCTTACATATGTTATGCCTGAAGAAATAAATATTTGTCAAATGAATATAAGATTTAACACATCATTTAATAAAAAGAGCAGCTTTATAAGGCATAAAAGATTATTTTGATGTAGGTGGAAGGCAGAAGTTGATAGAGAGCAGACAATGTAATAAAAGGAGCTAAAATTCAACAGTTTAAGCCCAAAGCCAGGCCCTTCTCCTGAAGATCCCTCCCCAGGGATTACCCCAAGTGGAAGACTCTGCAGTTAGGTTCTGAGAACTCATTTTATTACATTTGACTTGGAAATCAATTTAATGCTTGTCGAAGCTGCCTCAGAAGTGGCCCCTGAGACAGAGATGAAAGCCATGTGGTTTTCTTAGAAGGCCATCCCAGGAAGAATGAGTAAGAGGGTGGGGAAGGGAGCCCTTGAGGGAAAACCGTCCACTGTCAAGTGAGTGAACACTCTGGCAACTGACCTGAAAGCCACAGAAAAGACAGGAACCAAGGGAGGATGGGGTGATGGTGAAGAGGACACGCCCATGTGTGAACTGGGAAGGGAGCTGGAAATCCCCAAGTCATCCAGAAGCTGCCTAGAAGAACTCAGAGCACCCGATAGCCAGTAACTGACCCACAGCTAAATTCATCCTAACCACTGAGAGTCTGGAAGAGATTGTTCGAGATCCTGACACTAGATCCGAATAAATGGCAGCTGTGTCCTATTTGCGAGCAGGAAGTCTCAAAATGATAAAATTTTCAATGCTCTCAGCTGAAAATTCAAAGAAAACCTATTGCACATCCCAGTAGGGTGATTCTTAGAACTTGACTAACTGATTCTAAACCTTGAATGGAAAAACAAAAGGCCCAGATTAGCCAAGACAATCCAAACAAGGATGAAGGTTGGACACAATTTGCTGTGAATAGCTAGCTAGCTGGGCTTCCAAAGGCCTGGTCACTGAGGCAGCATGTGCTCCCATGGGGGTAGTGCACTAGAACAGAGCTTTCAGAAGGAAGCAGAGAAAGCCATGGTGGATAAAAGCAGAGGTCGTTAGACTTCAGGGCAGAATATTGGCCTCAGTGGCTTTTCAGGAAGAAAAACCAGCAGATAGATTTTGCTTTCTTCCTCTCTAAGAAAATCCAGCAGTCCCAGCTCACTTGCCAAAAGTTAATCACTGAGGATGTTACCAAGGCTTTGGGATCTTATGGTACATCATAATTAGCACTTTCCCCAATGTGTGTGTGTGTGGGGGGGGAACTTTGGCAGATTAGTTTTACAGTTTGTCCCAATTGTAGTATTGCACTCCCTCCTGCATCAGGAGCCCATCATTTACATAAAAGATAGGACAGAAAAGATAGCAGAAGCCGGGCACCTCCCATCACTCCCTATTTCCCAGTCAGTGCTGGGATGCAATGATGTTCAACATTCCCTACACCCTCTTATATTTTTTTCCTACTTTGAAGTGCATGGCAAGGGCTTGGGGATGGCTAAGTTGGTACAGTGTATGCCACCCAAGGACCTGAGCTTGGCCTCTAGAACTCATGTAGAAAAGCCAAGGGTAGAAGCACGTGTGCTTACAATTCCAGCCTGGGGAAACAGAGACAGGAAGATTTCTGGTGCTGTTGGCTAGCCAGCATAGCCTATTGGCAAGCTCCAGGCCAATGGGAGACCCTGTCTCCAGACAAAAATGTAGATGGCACTTGAGGGACAACATCTAAGATTGTCCTCTGGCCTCTTCATATATGCACATACATGTGAACACCCCCCACATTCACACACACACACATACACACACACAAACACACACACACACACTCAGAGACATATGAGCTCACACATATGCATGCACACCAAATGCATGACAAATAGCTTTCATGTGGCAGTTAGTGAACCATTGAATTATTCATAAACCCAGAAACCAAGTGCCAGCTCGTATAAAAGAGTAGGGTTGATTAGTAATGTCTGTGGGGGCATAGTAAGGGAAGGTGATGATAGCACACAGGTCAAGAATTATTTTTCTTTAATGGACATGCTCTCATCCAGAAATACAGGCATAATCAGTGTCTCGTTAATCTAGGAGGTGTGAAATTGTATTCAAAATAGTAAATCAATATGAATTTCTTCCCACAAAATTCTTAAATAGGTCTACACATTAAGCTACAGCTTTTCTCCACTAAGAGGAGAAGACACACCTGAAGGGCTAAATGACTTGTCTCCATCAAGTTAACCACCAATGAGGAAATATGAGCAATCTAAGCTCTCCCTACCCAGTACAATAGATGATCTGGCATGTGTAGATACTTTAAAGTAGCATGGCTACCATTGGTTAGTACGCAAGATTTATTATGTTTATGGAATTTGAATGGTTGTTCCCATGCAGGAAAGTAGGAGGGCAAGCTAAAACTCTCACACCACTTAATTTCTCAAAAATGTTGGTATTTCACCTCTTTCCAAAAAGAAGCTGAAATTGCTTGCAACAGCCATATACAATCTTGCTGGTAACAAAAGACAGCCTTGTTAGTAATCATGTTTACAAAGTGTGTTCAGCTTTCTTCCAAAGAAAGCACAACTATACTTGCTCAGGGTATCTTTCATTGGTGCCCTTTTCCATGGGAATTTACACAGTTTTGCAATGGTAGAAGGCAGCTCCACTGTAGCTCCGTCAGAGGGGCTGCTGAAGACACAATCTACGACTCAGTGAGTGAGTAATAAATGAAGCCTAACTTCACCGTTTAGTTTTTTTTTTTTTTTTTTGGTTTTTTTTTTGGTTTCATCTCTTTGGGGGAGCAGATTTTATCCTGCTGAAGCCAAATGTTGACTTAGGTGCATTTAGATCAATGGTGACTTATGTTAAGAAGTTAGCAAGGGATGCAGCAGGTGCTCGGTAACTAAAGGTACTTGCCACCAGACCCGGTAACTTGAGTTGGGTTCCTAGAACCCACATGGTAAAAGGAGAGAATCAACTCCTGCAAGTTGTTCTCTGACCTCCACACAGGTACACACACACACACACACACACACACACACACACACACACACACTCTCACATATCACATACATTCACATCACACACACACACACACACACACACACACACACACACACCACTCTAAATGAATCAATAACTGTGTTTTAAAGGGAAGTTAACAAGGAGCATTGACCTCTCACCACCCAAAAGGTTTTTGCCCCATATTTCAAATTTCCAGATCATGTTTCCATTGCCAAACTGTGCAGTTGAGCAGGAAGAGGGGAGGTGGGCATAGGATGACGACAGGGAGGAAGGAGAGGGGAAGGGGAAGGAAGATGGGGGGGAAACAGAAGAGGGGGAAACAGGAATAATTGGCAGCCCCCACTGATTATTTCTAACTTCTATGGAATAGATCTACATGTACATGTAGAAGAATCCTAAACTGGAGAATCTATGCAAGAATATGTTCCTAAATTCATCCATTCCCCATTGATGTGCTTAGTGGGTATTCAGCATTTCCTACATGGGCGCCCACCCCACCACCACTCTCCTTCTCCCCTTCCCTCTCCCTCTCCTCTCCCTCTCTTAGCTATGGAGGAGAATGAATTTTGGGGTATCTTTTAGATTTTAAACTCTTTAAAGAAGGTATAAAGTTGACTCCCCACAATTTGATACCAGGTGTTTTCCTGTGCTGCTAGGAGACTCCGGCGTATCCCAGAACTCAGGCCAACAAGCTGTTCCTACCTGCCAGTAAGACTTTCCATGACTGATGATGTGAACACAGGGAAGGCAAACTTCTTTCAATGTCTAAGGCCTTAGTTACTGAAAAAGATCTCAGAAACTAAGTATTTCTACTTCTTCACTCTGTAAACCAACCCACCCACTGCGGAGAATTAAGTATTCTATGTAAAGTTACACATCTATCCAATGGTGGAAACGGGAATCAGGCTCTTGGCTGGATCCTCCTCTTGTTAAAGAAAAGACAAAGACATTAAATCTGCAAGTGAGTTATCTAAATGCATTGCTGGGCCATCTGTACTTGTTTTCCTTCCTCTCACTTCGTAAGAGCATTTTTTAATTGAAATGCACCAAGGAATATAAAAATACACAGCTATAGAAAATAACTGAGGGAATCTAGGGCGAGAAAGAGGAGCCAGAAAAATTAGGTAAGAGATGGATTTAGCAAATCAAACATACCCAGAAGACTCTATACGGGTGCCCAAACCGGGCCACCAATCAGTGTGCGCTCCAGTGACAGGATAGAGAAATCCAGGCCCTGGAAGGGGTTGGGTCAGAAAAGTCTCCATGCTTGGGAGAATAGGGGTGCTGTGCTCCTGGGCCCCAGTGGTACTTCTCCTGAGGGACCTTAGAAGAGCCGTGGCTTCTGCGAACCCAAAGGCAAATCCTGACAGGCTGCCCTTGAGCTAGTCTGATTGCCAGGGAGACTGTGATGCCAGGGCCAATGACAGCAGCAGGCCAAGAAGCCAAAGTTCTGTGGTCCAAGCGCATGGTTCCCTGACCACCATACAGCTTTGTCTGGGGACCGTGTGTGCAGTACCAAGAGCCCAAGTCCTGCTCTGCTCGGAGTTGTGGTTTGAATGTGAAACACCTCCTAAAGCCTTCTGTGTCTGAACACTTGGTCTCCAGATGGTGGCTCTGTTTTGGGAGGTCGTGGGACCTTTGGGAATGATGTAGGTAGCAGAGGTGGGACACTGGGGGTGCGGGGGTGGAGGGGATGTATCTGGAAGGTGATATGTGTTCCTGGTTCTGTTTAGAGCACTCTACCTCCTGATCTGCTAAGATGTGAGCAAGCCTCCCCACAAAGTTCCAGCTGCCATGCCTTCTCCGCCATGACGGTTGTACCCTCTGACCCATAAACACATATAAATCTGTCCTCTCAGGTTGCTTCCACCAGGTATTTGGTCACAGCAATGAAAAGTTGACTGAAGCAATGGGGATCGTACAGTGACACCCAGTAATGTCCATTGGGCATTTCCATAAGTGTCTTTACATTTCTGACCAAGCCCTGTGGAACTGTACTCCTAAAGTCTGAGTTTTCAGTGCAGATTGAGCAATGGGACACTCAAGACTGTGAAGATCATGGATAATAGATATGAGGAAATACCTTTTTCTAATGCCAGTTTGGTAGTCGTCTATAAAGATTAAAGTATTTCAAGATAATGTATGCTATGGATGATTCAGAAGAACAAAGGCTGAGGCAGGAAGAACTGCTGCACGTTTTAGATAAGCTAGAACATGTGCTATACTGCCCCCATGACTAGGTATCCTGCAAATAGTCAAAAGGGGGGCCCTGAGGCCAGCAATGGGCAGCAGATTCCAGAGCCTATCAGAAAGCACCAACTTAGCAATGAGCACTAAGGCAGACCTTTCCTCAGGATGAGGTAGAGGGTATATAAGGCTTACCCTTTCCTGAAAATAAATGAGCTTGCTTGCAACTTCCCAGCATCTGTATCATTGCCTCCACATCTCCTCACCCCCTGCCCCCCAGGGCCCAGAGACCTCACCAGGCAAATAGCAACAAAAGACAAACAAACCAGTTCTCCTGTTGGTTTTCTGAACTGCTACCTGGCCCCACCATTAACACAGGTGATTGGTCCCATATAATATCCTGGATCATTCATTCTAGTACCTAATCAAGTACAGAGCATACCTGTTCTCATTGGTTTTAAGGTTATGACCTTGGGACAGTGTTACATGGCTAATATGAGACTATATGCAGATAAGCCAAAGCCAGTGATTTCATCCGTGGAAAGTTATGGTGCTGCTCTGAAGACCTATCCAGGTGCAGCAAGGATGGTTGTCCATTGTCCAAGGCTATGTGTCCATTGTTCAGCAACTGGTATGGATGGCCACGCTCCTTTCCCACAGGACCTCCCTGTGTGCACTGCCCTTGGCTGTGTCTGAAGAGCCTTTGTTTCTTCAGCACTGCATGCCGCTGTATCTCCCCATCATTCAAAAGGCCCTCACGGGAGGAGGCCCTGGTTTGGATGTCTGCAGCAGTGCTTCTCCACCCTTCCTGCACAGCAGACTCACTGGAAGAGCTCAGAAAAGCCCACACCCAGGCTCCAGAGTTCCTCAAGACAGAGACTCAATAGATCAAGAGAGGATACTGCACAGGAGGAGCCTGAATGGTTGATATCTAAACCTGAGATGCAAGGAGGAGATGGTAGGAAAAGGGGCTGGTAAAGGACTTGCGCTCTGGCCAGAAGGAATCCAGCCCTGGCTGGGCCTCCAAGAACATGGCAACCCTCGGACACAAACAGATTTTGCTTCTTCACTCCTCAATGGATATTTTGCCTCTTGTCACCAGACCTATTGGCAGTCTGAAATCTGTCTATCCCAGTGCCTAAGTGGCTGCTGTTAAGGAGCCTCAGGAGGAAAGAGCGAAGGATGAAAGAAGCCCAGCCCTTGCAGGAAAAGCTGGGGGTTGAAAAGACAGCAGAGACAGTAGCCCTCTGCTCACTCTTCCCTTGATCACTGCCTGGGGCCCAGGATGAGGCTTTTCATTGCCAGCCTGTGTTGATGGCATTTGGTGGTGGAGACACCTTGGTGGCTGTGTCTCCACAATCCTTGAGCTGGAAACTGTAGAATACACTTGTAAGAACATTGGTGTTTGGGAGGGCAGGAGAGACAGAGAGGGGACCAGAAGTGATAACTAAGCTTCGTTGGACATCCTGGATAGCTCAAAGGCATGGAGGCAGGTCTCTTCCAAGATAAAGCATAAAGCCTAGAAACTCATCCCAAAGAAGTACATATGTATACAGATGCTCTAGTTGTGTGTATGTGCACACATCTATGCAGATGCATGTGTGTGCACAAGTGTATGAGAGGACAACCTCAGATGTTGTTCCTCAGGTGACACTTTTTTTTGAGACACAATTTCTCACCATGTGGACTAGCCTAGCTAGTCAGTGAACCCTGAAGATCCACCCGTCTCCATGTCCTCAGTGTACAGGTTACACTCATGTACCACCACTCCTGACTGAGGACTGAACTCAGGTCCCTGTGCTTGCAAGACAACACCTTACGAGCTGAGACAGAGCTATCTCCCGAGTCTGCCATTGCTCCCTTTAGCCTCAGGTGAAGAAGAAGCAATAGTCTTTGTGACAAACAGGTTTCTGAACACACACACACACACACACACACACACACACACAAAACACAACACATCTCCACCTTTGGTTCCCAAAGTGGTCAGAACTAATTATACAAATTTAGAACTGGTTAGTTTTTCATGGAAATGGCGTCTATATTTCCCTCAGTGGAAAGGTAGCCTATTTACAAAGCAAGGTCACTGTGGCAGTGTGACCCGCAGGGACAACTTCTCACTGGGATGGCATGTGTCACACAGCTTTTGCATATGCTTGTCAAGCTGTAGACCATCCAAGACAATCAGATCTGAATATGCAGGTGCCGTCAGCACGTCTTGTTACTATTTCAGCCTCCACGATCTAATATGAGGAACTCACAGAATCCATGCTTCTGTGGGAAAAACATGAAAAACTAAGCATTTGCTAGAAGAAAGAATGTGCCGTGAGTGAAGGGCAGCCCAAAGCATGGTGTTTACACTCTGAGTCCCTTCGGGGACCAGCATGGCCGACAGCCAGTGCTAGAATGAGACTGAGGAGAGCCCCATGAGAGATTGACAGAAGCGTTTTTATGGACTCAAGTCAAACCAGAGTATTGAGGAGGAAAGCGACATTGACTTGAATCTCTTGTGTGAACTATAGTGATTTTTTTTTTTCTTGTGACCTGGGCATTCTCCCTTCGGCAGACGCGAGCCCACCGTCTTCCAGTTCTTTGTCCTCGAGAAAGAAGGGCTGTGGGGCTTGCGCTTGCATGGCAGACAGTGATAGGAAGCTTACAATGTGGAGGGAGGCATAAAAGAATGGGCATCTTACATCCTGAAGGTCTGAAGTGACAGGAGGTGAGATCAGCAGGGGACACTGCCTGCTCATAGTTCTGTTCTCTTGGAGGACAGCCTTAGGTCATATGCAACGAGCAGTCCAACACTTCAAATAGTAATGGATAATATATAACATGTAGCCAGGACCATCTGTACGAAAAGCACTTTATATATTATCCATAAAAATGTTATACCCGGTGTGCACACCTCAATCTCAGCCTTTGGGTGGTGGGGGCAAAAGGATCAGGAGGTTAAGGCTAGCCTCAGCTACAAAGCAAGGTCAAAATCACCAAGTCTCAAAAAATAATAAAGATTTTTTTAGTAATAAATCTAGAGAATAGTTCATATTCCCATTTTGTGGGTAGATAATTACATTCATAGTTAATTAGAATTAGAGTCTCAGCTTGTTAGGTTCGGCCACCTACTCCCAATAAGCCAATTAAAAGAGCCACTTGTGGGGGTGTTGCCGGATTTCTTTGTACCTCTTCCCCACATGCCACAATAAGTAAATGTCTTTTTCTACTTTTCACGATTAATTTGGCTGTTTTAATTTTCATATGGCAGATGGGTAGCCAAATCTGGTTTGCTAGGGCTCCAGGCTATGACCTTAAGTCTGGTAACACTATCAGCCTACGGCCATATACCAAGAATGTGCCTTATCTGGAATTCAAATGCAATTCTAGCTCCTTTGCTGAATACTACTCTCTCCCAAGATAATCAAGAGTCCCTAAAGTGAATCAAGCTAGGCTTTTGCTATTATGTGCTGATTTATTCGCTCACCTATTCATTCATGGTAGACCAGGACTGCCTAACTACACACTAGACAACACTGTAGGCTCTGAGTTAAGAACTTGTTCTGCCCCCTTGTTATCTTGGTGACCTTGGTCAATACAATTACTTTAGGTTCCTGATTGACAAATAGGATATTGTAGTGGGCCCAATCTGAAAGGGCTATTATAAATTAAATGAAATGGCCATGCACATCTTTTTGTATGGTGCCTGGATACAGTAAGCATTCAGTTGTTTGTGTTGATGAATATAATGATGAAGATGATGATGATGATGATGATGATGGTATAGTGGAACTAGGGGTGGAGCCTCTATCCTTACCTCTCTGGCTGTAGATAAAACTTTAATACCACATCAGTGTCATGTGCTAGGTATTTGCTGGCCCTTACACACTAATAGTCTTTGCCATGTTCAAGAATCTGGGAAACAAGGCAAGATCCCATATGCACAGAGCGTGCAAACACCCAGAAGACATGGAGAAGCATTTTTCCACCAGTGTAGAAAACCTCACAGTCTGCCCTCAGCTGCTCTCCTGAATGATGCCCTCCTAGAAGAACTCTTGCCCATTTTCTCAGTCACTGACCCTCCAGGCCACAAGAAATGAGGACATGGGGCCTATTCAGGGGACTTCCTCCTCCAGCCTTCATCCAGATGTTTGGCACCAGGGGAGCAGGCAGAGCCGTAGTTTCCTTTGGACAAGTCAAGAAATTAATTTTAAAGGATGTGTCACCCTAGATGTAGAAAACAGGTTGCCACAGGATTTTGCCAAGCCATATTGGAAGCTTGGGGAGAGGATTCTGGCATCAAAGTGGAAGCATGCCTTGTTAGGTCACCTAAGAAGTCCTTGCCTCCCATCAACCTCTGACCCTCTTCCAAGAGCACTCTGCCAGATGCTTGCCCTGTTCCAATTCAGACACTAGGCCAGACCTCAGTGTTCCCCCCCCCCCCCCCCCACCCCATCCCCACCCCACCCCACCCTACCCCACCCTACCCTTACTGCAACCCTGAGAACATGTAGACAATTGCAGCAGCTTCTGTGACACACTGGTTGGTGACAGAGCTGGGAAAGGCTCCTCTCTCAGAGGTTTAAGGTTTCAGAGTAAGAAGAGCCACGGAAGAAAGGGCACACAGAGTTGCTCTCTCTTACCTCCATGTTCAGGCACACATGATGCTTTTATTAAAATGATAGAGCATTTTGATTCTCCATGAAATCTCCATTCCACAATTCTAATAGGCTTCAGATGGCTTCACCTGGTAGGTGAACTTTGAGAAACTTTCACAGCTCATGGTCTAAATTAGAAATGTTAATGTCCCTTAATGGCATGACAATTGTATTTTGGAGACAGACAGCAGGAGTGAGGGATGTGAAACCCCACAGGGAGTGGTAGCTGTGATGCTGGGCTTCCTCTCTCAGTGTCTCCGCTTTGCATTCATTCATATTTCCACAGGATGCGAGGATGTTGCTGGGGGCTCTGTGCAGGTATCATGAGCTCTGTGCAGCAGAGTTGGGTGCACATGTAACCTGTGTACCCTTGGGTGGGGACATCTGTGACTAGGGACAGGTAGACTCGGGGCATGTACAAACTATCTGGCAATAGAACGACTACCAGCCTCTTTGTCCCTAAAATGATAAGGTATGTTCTTTTGTCCTGATGAAATCTCCCAAGTGTTTGAGACAGAAAGTGTTTGTTCGGAGGGCAGAAAATGATTAGCTGTGATTTGTTGAGTATCTATTATACTTAGACACTGTCACACAAAGTGTCTTAGGTCATTTCAGAACAGCTCTATCAGTGGATACTATTATTATCCCCACTTTTGAGGTAATGGAGAGAGGTTAATTAGCAGATCTGTAATAACTAACTACTGAATGGTGAAGGTGACATCAGATAGATTTCTGCTACACGGTGCTCATGTCAACCACTGTCCTTTAGCACAAGACCCACCTGCAAGTTCATCTTAGCTCTCTGTGGCTTCCATCAAAGTCATCATGTCCACACTTGAGAAGTAAGAGCAGCATGGCCTGCTACATGAGGACTGTTTCAAGGGAGAGACCAAAGGTACATGACATGCCAGATCTCCACATAAAAGTATCTGAGTTTTGATCAATGTGACGAAGGGGCCTGGCTTTGGGGTCAAGTTGTTAATAATCATAGCATTGCCTTTCTCCTTCTGGGAAATGGGGGTTGAGGGTGATCATAGTGGAGTTTATACCATTAGATTCAGGAAAGAGATGAGAGAGAGACAGATACAAAGACAGACAGAGACAGAGAGAGACAGAGACAGAGAGAACCCGAACAAAGGATGGTGATAGACTTCCATCATCACAGAGGTTAGGGAGAAAGAAACAGCAACATCTATCCAACCAGTACCAATGACTCAAGTTCAATGATTTTAGCTAGTCGATAACTAGGACTAGTTAACATACATCCCATATAGTTTTCATCCATGCAATAGCAAATATAACAGTCTCTCATGCATCTCAGCATATGGTTTCTTTTAAAATCCCACCTTACTACCAGGTATATTGAGGGTCAGAAGATTTAGTAGAACTATCTTTCTAAACACACGTGTGCATGCATGCACACACACAACCACATACACACACACACACACACACACACACACACACACACACACGGAGGCACACCATTCAAATTATTCAAATTACTCAAAGGAAGTAACTTCCTTGAAGATGCAATTTAGCTGATTACATGCAATTATGAGTATTCATCCACCGTACAAGCAGAGCAGTGCACTGGGTCCTATGGGAAGACAGGCAGGACTAGATTTATCTAAACCACAGCAGCCTCAGAATGATCATGCCAAATTTAAACTTTTAGATATTTGATTTTCTCAATGTGGCTTCCTGTTTTGGAGAAACAAGCTTGAAGAAATAATGATAAAAGGCGGCTCAGAGTCATTCCGCACACCAAGCAGCTTGTTCAAAACAACATTTTAATGATTTAAGTGTAAATGAATCAGAAGCATATGGATTAGATTTCCCTTAAAATACACACGATTTTAAAGGCGGGAGAATGGAATGAAGAATTTCCCCAAATTTAGTGTTCCTTGGAATTTCCTTTTCTAAATATGATTAAAAAATTGGTGATGGGGGGGTGGAGGAAGCCTGGGAGCAGAGGGGATGGATTTACTTTGAACTGCACTTGGCAAATAAAAGCGGGATGGGGAGAAGGTTACTAACATCTCTTTTAAAGGGGTACCATCCTTCTCCTTGGGCATCAACTAATTCATGCCAACCAACATTTTTGATGATTTGAGTGTAAATGAGTCAGTGACATGCAGATTGCATTTGAAATACACATGGGAGTTAAAAATGAGGGCGGGGCGGTGGAGAGTACTTGGTAAGGGATATCTGGGATTCTTGCCAAACCCATAATGTTAAAAGAAATAGTTTGAAACAATTGACAAATCCCTCACAGACCCTACCAACCTCATCATACAGAGAAAAGGGGCTGTAAGTCACTGCTCCAGCCATCTTCTTTTTGACATCTCCAGGGAACATCCAGGCTCCAAATCACTTCACCTGTCTCTTTCATCTTCTTCACAAAAGAGGACCCTTCCTGAATGAGCAGCTACACTTGGCTGTTTAACCACTTGCTTTCCTGGATCAACATATGAGGTCACTGTACAGAGATCAGAATCTCTCCCTTACCGACTCTCCCTTCATCTTCTGTTTGTTTTTCAAATTCTTCATTTAGCACTGGAGTAGAGCAAGCAGTGACCCCTGTACCTCAAAACACCACCTCGAAAACAGGGGCTTCCCTTCATCCCTCTCCGAGATCTGTTGTCTTCCTCTCCACACAGATACCAGATTTTGAACTATCTTGTCTGTATACCACAAGCAGCTATGAGAAGCAATTCCCTTATTTTGAGAATAATCAACTATCATTAAAAAAAAGAACCACCTCGAACACATTCTGTCAATATGTCTCTGAGTTCTACAGGACTAAGTTGTCTCTGTGACCCCACCAGCGTTGCTAACCTGGTAGATAGACCCCCAGAGAAGCCCATTTCTCTTTACCCGTGGTCCTAGAACAGTTAGGGTCCCAGAGAGAGAATCTGTAACCTATGGGGTTAGAAATACCTTTCAAGGTGGACAGATGTCCAGGATAGCACCATGGAATTCTCTGTCTCAGAGCCCACCACAAATCCCAGTATTGTTTTAAAAAACAATCCTAAATTCTAGGCAAGTTAAAAGAAGCAGAACCTCTGAGAATTGCCACAGGGGACAGAAGGTCCTTGAGGAAGTCATTTTCTCTGCCTACTATTTGACTACTTAGACAGCTCATCAGCCTCTCTCCGTTATCTAGGCTTGTTAACTCATTTGGGACCTGTTTAGCCCAAGACGTCAATGATTTCAAATCCACTGCAACCTTCTAGGCACCTAGTTCATTTTCAAGGAAATAAGTATGCATGGTGAAAGCTGGTTAAAGGGCTCAAAGGCAAATTGATTTGGTGGTGTTCTTGCTGTGTTTGTGAGGGTGGGTGTGAGCATGGTGTGTGGGAAGCAGCTATTATTTGAAGATCTATATAAAGATTCCAGTGTTATCCCTTTTCACTCCAGGACTTTGAGCCACCGTCGTGCTGTGTGGGAAGGCAGCTCCCTTAGCATTTTTCCAATGAGCTTGCTCTGTGGATTTCTACAAAGCAGACAGTGTTAGCAAATGCCTGGGGGAACTACCATCTCCAGACAACTCTGGAAACACTTTGACATTAATGAAAATGTGCAAATGAGATAATAATCGGAGATGGGGGAGGCGGGCAACCGTTTCAAAAGAACCTGTGACATTTATCATTGTGCTTCCTGCCACACCTCACACGGCACAGTAAGACAGCAAGATGCAAGGTCTTTCAGAGAGACACAAGTCACAAGGGCCACCGTTGTAAGTCACAATTATGAGAGGAAAAGGGATTTCTTGGCCTTTGATTCCGGTCTCCACCATTGTCCCCACCTTGGTCAAACGCTGCTTTTATGAGTAAACAGCTTTTGAAGGGAATCCTGCTTTTGGCTTATGTACTTTTTAGGGTTCCAAAATGACCAAACATCAGCACAGAGGCAGGACCTGGAAGCTCACGAATCTGCTTAATTTTCTTTCCGGAAAGCAATCAAGGAGCACTTGGGCCCTCCCTCTGGCGGGGCCCACTCTGAACCAAGATGGACAAGTTCACAGGCCCCTGCTGACCTAAGATCGATTGGCCATCCTGGACCATTTAGCAAACAGTTTACACAGGCCGCCTGGGTACTGGATTTAAATGAAATGAAAACGATTGGGAGAATTCCCTATAAAGTAGACTTGATCTATATTAGGGAGCAGGCTAATTATAGGGATTGGCGTATATGGAATCAAAGTGAAACACTATATGGGACTAGAGAGTGGTGGTCTTTTATACCAGGGTGGTCTGAACCCAGGGTTTAATGTTATGTACAATATACAAACATTTTTGACAGACCATTAACACCTGTAATCTTGTAAATATTTGCAATTTTCTAGATCATAAATATAGCTGCATAAGCAGTTCTTTCAGAACATCATTTATACACCATTAAAGGTTAATTTACAAGTTAGTACCTTATAGAAAGAAGATATGTGGGTTTCATGCTCGCTTTCTGCAAAGGAGACTGGTGTCTCCAAATGCAATTTGTAGCTCTCCTGTGGGTCTGACTGGGGTCCTATTCAAAGTACCATTTGAATTCTTTTCATCAGCTCATATTCACAGCAAACTTAATCTTCTGTTGTGGAGGGAGGGAATGAAAACAGAGGGAGAGGGAAAGACCCGAGGTCTTCAAGCTGTACTTGCAAGCATACAGCTGTTTATTTGAACAACATCTCTCGACGCCTTCCTTGTTTGCCATTGTCCCGGGTGATACCTGCCGCTGTACTGCGCCCTGCATCCTGGAAGGCTGCATGCAAAGACCTCGTCTCGGGGGCCAAGGGACAACAATAAGGCTGATGAGACTGAGCCCTGAGAACACGACTATGTTGTGTTTGAATCCTGTAAAGTTCAAAGGGCGCAAAGAAAAGAAAAACATCGCCAGCCAGGTTACCCAGCCACACTAGTGGAGATGGTAGTGGAGACTCAGGTTCCCATTGGAGGCTTCTCACAAATTATAGAGACTGAGAGAGGTTGGGGGCCCCCTGGGAAAATGGTTGATAAATGTGGGCCAAACCCCTGGTGGGAAAAGCCGCAGCTCGAGGTCGAGTGACCACAGTGGGTTTGTGTTGTCTCTGAAGAAGCCGTAGAGTGTAACTTACGCAGTAGGCTGGAGCCGCACTTCCTCTGCTGTGGGATTCCATGGATATCATTGCCCTTGTTTCTGAAACATGAACAGCCTGGCCCTCTGGCTGCAGGCCGGCCTGGACTGGCACAGGCATTTTTCATGCATCCGTGGATCTAGTTTGTGTCTTGGGTCTCCCAAATGTGGAGGGGATGGTGGGGTCTTAGGACTCTGCAGCAGTTCTGGTTTTTCAGCTCACTGGGAGAATAACTATGAGAATAAGAATTTAGAGAGTGTGCAGCTGCCCCACTTACTCTTTTCCTGCTCAGCTACTGGTATTGGGAGATTTCCCAGGTAAATCTGTGCTTCCCTGAGCTCTTCAGCCCTGTGAAGTCAAAAGTTCCCAGGATGGCTAGATAGCTCTTCCCATGCTTACAGCTCTTCCCATGCTTGCAGCCCTCAGCAAATTTACAAGACAAGAAACTGGGGCTGTTGCATCTTTTGACATGCAGTAATAACCTGGTAGCATTTGCCAGCAAAGTCGACGGCATGTGTGGCAGTGAAGCTTATCACTTGGAGCCTTAAGGTCTTGGCTATGCTAACCTTCATTCTTATTCTCTCTGGCCTTGGAGAAATGATCTTTACTGGGCCTTCATTTTCTCATTTTTAAGTTACTACATTGGGCATTAGCAAGATGGCCTCAAAATTCCCCCTCATGACTGATATATCTCCCATGATTCCTCTCAATGGAGACGCACACAACCTATTGGGATTCTCTTCCGCCTCTGGCCCTCTGGCTTGAGTCTTATCATCCCTTATGTGTGTGTGTGTGTGTGTGTGTGTGTGTGTATAATATATGTGATGTCACTATCAAAACCTGTCTGAACAGTTTCTATCATCTTGTTCTCTGCTCCACTTCTCTCTTTCCAGGTTCACTTTAATATTATTTAAAAATTGTGATAAGTATTGAAAGAAGTTCATGTATCTTGTGGGAGTTACAGGTTACAGATGGGGAATGCACCCAAGATTTGAATAGTCTGTTTTAAAAGGTTGGGGTTTTAGTTGTGACCTAGGGTTTGAGGAACCCAAAAAAGGACTTCACACAGCCTGGAGGCCAAGTGGTAGACTGCCTACACAGAATAACCAGTCAATCAAAGGCATAGTATTTGATGAAGAGAGATAGAAAAAAAAAAGTCTTAGCAATATCGCTCCAGGCTTTTCTGTGAAACAAGAGTAGAGGGTTTTTGCAATCAATGAAGGATGAAATGTGATTGTCTTAATAGTATTTACTTGTGCTGAGTCTGGTCTGAGTGTTGGGGTTAGAAATATAATCCTGCTGATCCCTCTGCTGTGTATCGGTCCTTTCGTTTATGACTCATGGTCTTTGGAGCTGGGCCTTCCTAGGCTAGCACTGTTCAGTTCTCTACCTTGTGAAAATTCTACTGCCATCTAAATCTAATTCTGGGGCATCAAGACACATCCTTGTTGGATATTACTCATGGTGCATTGACCTGAGCCATTTACCTCACTTCTCCATCTTACTCCCACCACCAAGTCACTGTACCCTCCCTACTTGCCACTCAAGACCGCACCTCAGCTTATAGGACCAACAACCTTTCCTGTGCACACTGGAGGCTCCCTGGACTGACTTGCCAGCTGCCCCTCCGGAGGCTCTGTAATCCCAGATAGCCTGGTGTAAATTGAAGTCGTGTAAGTGATGTTTCAGGGTACATGGCCTTAGTCTGGTGTGGCCAGTCATCCCAATCAAGTGCTGTGGTTGTGCCCTGTGCCCTCAGTTTCTACTGATGTCAATAGATGAAACAGCCATGTGAACAGTTTTTCTGTGTCATTCATAAATTTGTTTTTAAAGCTCATGTATTATGTTTTCCAAAGTTCCTTATGTTAAGAAAAAGAATCCCCACACACACACACACATAGGGTTTTGTTCAAAAAAGAAAAAAAAATAAGTTCCTTGTATCTCTCTCTTCTTGCTTTTTGTGCCTTCTAAGAGCCTCAGATCTCCAGAGTATTGGAGGGATGCTCTTCTCTTGAGGAGGGGGCTTGTTATGTCCTGTGCTTCCTGCCTAATCATCTAGAAGCCTTGTCCCCCACCTCTTCCTCCAGGTTTCCTTCCTTCCTTCCTTCCTTACTTACTTACTTTCCTTCATTTTTAAAGGAATCTTTAATTTGTTTATTTTATTGTTGTGTGCATTGGTGTTGTGGGGAAATCAGATCCACTGGAACTGGAGTTACAGACAACTGTGAGCTGCCATGTAGGTGCTGAGAACTGAACCCAAGTCCTCTGGAAGGGCAGTCAGTGCTCTTAACTGCTGAGCCACCTCTCTGGCCCCTCACTCCAGGTTTCTAAATTAGCCCAACACCTTTCCTTTCTCTCCATTCTTGGTTTCTTCACTTTAGATTTCTATTCTTTTTGCTTCTGTTTCTCCAATGTTTTGTGGGATGAGGAGATACCAAATAATAACTGACTTTCACCCAAATGATATGACTTTGCAGTTTTCTGAGGGGAAACAGTGCCTTAGCTTTTTGCCTCTCAAAGATGTTCTTAGGAAAGTCTTCTCTAAGCAAAGGAAAATAGAACAAAGAGGTCTCTAAGCAAGTTAGCTCAGGAAATGCTCTGTGTTCCAACTGCCTGTTTGAGAGTCTGAGAAAGTGTTAAGACTTAAAGAAAAAAATATCCTAGAACAAAGAAAAGAAGTGTGTTTGTGTTCACTGGTATATCATGGGACCCAAAGCATCCAGAATCCCACTGAGCAGACCTGGCAAACTATTGACATCATCTAAACAATGGCCTTCTGAGGTGCATCTTTCAGGTACTGGGGACAGTACAGAAGAGTGAGGTTGTGCCGATGCAGAGATGGGATGCTGGCTGTCTTTCTTCTCAGACAAGCCCAGCAGTGACTGTACTCTCCTCCATTACTCAGCACACAGACCTAAGCCCTCCCATGTAGAGGCCCAGCAAACAACATTTCCCAAACCCTCACGGCTTCCACAAATGACCCATTCATCTCCATCAGCCTACGCAACTCCATCACCCGACACTAACAGCCCTGCCGAGCTCCTTCCCATTGTAGCCAGTGTTTGTAAGTGGAAGTGACAGAAATCCCTTTAGAGAGAAAGAACTTTGTTGTTTCGTGTTATCAGGATATCCAAAGGTCGGCTAACCCTCACATTGCTCCCTCTGCTCCATCCTCTTCTCCAACTCTACTTTCTCCAGTCGATGTCCTTTAAAAACTTGGTCTTCCTTAGAGAGAGACAAAAAGGAGAGATTTCCTTCTCTCTCCCCACACATGAAATTCCTCTCTTCTTGCTTGCAAGGCTCTCGAGTTTGGGGGCTTTATCTTCTCCCCATCATCCCTCCATGGCTAGACTTCAAGCTTCTCCAGGACAAGAATCTTTATGTTCTTTCTAGCTGGCCACTCTGCACTCATTGCTCAGTCTGACTGTTGCATACCAAGAACTGGGATAAATCCTGGGAATGGAAAACATAAATAAGAATGCAGGGGCCTGGGGCTTGGGTTGGGGCTTAGGAGCTCTGTGGCAAAGGCACTTGCTTAGTGTGTACAATATCTGATTCCCATGGAATTGGGCTCACACATGGACACACACACACACACACACACACACACAGGTGTTGGTATATAAATCATGATGTGTATTGATAAATAGATGCTGATAAAATACTCTAGAATAATCGGCCCTGTTCTTTGTAATAACCCTATGCTAAGAACATGTCTTTTCCTCTCAGCTTAGACATCATGACTCCTTTAGTATGATTGTTGGATATGACTTAGTCTAGTCATTTCCTCCTGTGACCTGCAGAATTTATTTATTTACTTATTTATTTCATCTTCTTTCTATTAGACAGGGTCTCACTACATAGGCCTGGCTGCTGTGTAGACCAGACTGTCCACAAACACACAGAGATCTGCCTACCTCTGCCCCTAAGTGCTGGGATTAAAGGTGTGCACCACCATAAACACAGCCTAAGTTGTTTTTTTTAAAAAAAATTTATCTTTATTTTAGAATTCTTAAGTGTAAAATAAAGAGATTCTCACAAAACTCTGCAATCTCTAATTTCCTAGGGTTCCGAGTCATGGCAGGCAGGTAGATGCTGTTTATGAACTCCTTTCTAATTTCAGGCTAACCTAGATGCTACTCTGATCCTCCCAAAGCACAAACAGAAGACAACACACATTTATTTCACTCTGAGACTAGTTGGATGAACCTGTGTGAGACCATTGCCAGGCTTTCTGGAACATTCCCTGCAATCATCCATCTTAATTGTATGGGCTCTTGGACTTATACAATGCTCCAGAACCACCCATGGACTCCAGGGAGATATTAGCTCCCATTTGGCAGAGGAGAAAACAGACGCTTGTGATCTGCAATACTGATCTGGCCAAGGTCTCAGAGACTGTGTGAGTTCCACATGCTACCAAAATAATGCCCCCTCTCCGCTCCCCAAGGCAGCGGAGTCATCTAAAATCTACGCCTCTGCTATCAGCAGCCTGAGTGTCCCGAGAATAAAGTCTGCGAACTTCTTAGAAGTCGGAATGGCTCTGGTGAGGCATAGTTTTAACCACAGCATAACAAGTCCTTTGGCAAGGACACAGGGAACACCAGGACACAGTGTCTGCAGGGAAAGTGCCTTGGAATGTCACATACATCAAGCAGCTCTCACAAGCTGGAGATGAAAGAAATTAGAGACGGGGAGAAAAAAAATCACACCATGTTTGGGGCCCTGTGTTCTGTGAAGTCCTCACTCAGGTCTTTGCAAAAGCCAGCCATGCTTTCCCTCATTCCCCAACCCCTTTTATTTTTAAATCCAAGTGCCTGCGAAGAGAGGTCTATGGCACATGGTTCTGATTCATTTACACGTAACTCATCAAGCCCGGCTTAAGAACTGCTATCTGGTGTCCAACAGTCTTTCAGACATTTTTTTTTTTTTAAACCAAGCCATTTTGAAAGCTTAAAAGAAATCCCCTAAACCCAGCATGTTCAAGCTAGAATTGAGTTCATGGAGCAGCACAGGGATGGTGCAGTGTGTGATTAGCAGTCTCCTGGGAGCCATGGTAATGGTAGCCTTGGAAGCTGAACCGGAAGAAGCTTGAGATGGGTGGTACCCCCAGAGCCAACCCCACAAGTTCTGCTTCTGGTTAATCTAGCTTTCTCTTGTCCTGTGAAATTCAGGATGCAGCCTATGAAATGGTGCCACCCACAATGGGCTGCATCTTCCTCTATCAATTAACAATCAAGATATCCCCCCCAAAAGGCATGCCCACAGACTGATCTGATAAAGACAGTTGCACATTTGAGACTCGCCTCCTAGACAGTCTAAGTTGTGACAATTTGACATTTAAAGCTAACCATCCCATTTACTACAACAAAATACCGGAGACTGTGTACTTTATCAGGAAAAGGCATTTACCCAGATCACAGTTTTTAAAAAATTAAAGGTCAAAGGTCAAAGTCAGTCAGTCCCGCTGGTTTGGCCTCTGGTGAAGGTTGTAGTGGACCACATCACACTGACAGTACACTGTGGAAGAGATCATGCCATGAAGCAAGGAGCAAGAGAGACTCAGAAGGCAGGCTCCCTCTTTAGATAACAATTCACTTTTGTGGAAATTAACCAAAGTCCCACAATGGTTCCATTAGGCACTTTGGAGTCAGCATCTAAGGACCTAACCATCTTCCATTGGACCCCGTGTCTTACAGGTTCCATCAGCTTTCAGATCCACCACACTGGGGATCCAGCTTCCAGCACATGAACCCTAGAGGGACTTACTCAAGTCACAATCAAGCTTGAGCATGATCCTAGCTACCATCATCCTTCCCCAGATGCTTCCAGCAACCACCTGACTAGTGGCTCTGCTCCTAATCTTGACGTACCTCCACCTCAAGAAATAAGTCAGAAAAAGCATGCCCTAACCTCTGCTCCAACCACCTCTGTACTCCCAATGGCTTAGAGAACTTTGATAAAACCCCAATTCCTGGCTATGGTTACAATAGTGGCCAGAGCCAAGCCTCACTGGCCCCTTCAACCTCAGCCCCTGTGGTTGTCCTCACGTACTGCACTCCAGCCAGACTTCTGCTCTCTGGGTTAATCTTGTCAAGTTCACTTTAGCTTCAGATCTCTGCACTTGCTCTTCCCTCTGCCTGGAATGACCTGCTGGCTCCATCTCCTTGTCCATTCCTTTTCATGCCTCTTCCTTCATCACCCCAGCCACTCACAGCAGCACCGCCATCACAACTTGGGTTCTCATGGTTGAGTTTCTCCTTAGCACTTCTGAAGCCACCTGAGATTATTTTCATC
>CABHPH010158022.1:0-18373 GCA_902168325.1 Peromyscus nudipes
CTGGAACTCACTTGGTAGCCCAGGCTGGCCTCGAACTCACAAAGATCCGCCTGGCTCTGCCTCCCGAGTGCTGGGATTAAAGGCGTGCGCCACCACCGCCCGGCAGAACCCTTCTTATTTTGTAAGCTAATTTTGACAAGAAAGAAAGGACGGGAGGAAAAGAAAGAAAGAAAAGGAGAAGAAAGGTGTCTGGGTGGGGCAGTGTTCAGGAAATGGGACAGTACTGGAAATGGACTTCAGTCTCACCACTGTCCTCATAGGGGATCAAGCCTGTTCTCCATCCTAGAATCCAGTGTTTTCCATATAAACTAATACTAGAGACGACAAATCTTGGAACAAAGCTGACTTATGAATGGCCTTCCAGCTCGGACCTTTAGTCACTCTGACAACACATGCCCTGTCCTTCTCTTGTTAGGGGCCGATGGTGCAGCTTACCTTTCTCTTTGTTCCCCAAGCAGTGAGTGCATGGAGAATCTTTTGAATCCTTGACATGTTACAGAACGACAGAATGGGGTTTCCTGAGTGTGCTAGGAGGGGTCTCAGTTATATTGCACAGGTAGCCAAGCAAGAGAGCTGTCCCCAAGTCAGTCCCTATTCCATACAGTGTCTTATAAAATGAACACTTTAGAAAGTGCATTTACCAATCCTGTGTGTGTGTGTGTGTGTGTGGTGTGTGTGTGTGTGTGTATACAGGTGCTCACAGAGGCTAGAAGGCATCCGATCTCCATGAGTTACAGACAATTGTCAGTGTCCAGTGTGGATGTGGGAACCAAACTCTTGTTCCCTGGCAAAGCAGTACATGCTCTTAATCAGTGAGTCATCTTTCCAGCCCTAATAGTTACTAATATGCAAAATTATAATACGAATCAAAATAGTATCTGTAATGATTTAATGGCGGAAGCTGCCTTAGCGGGTTGGAGCCAAGGGGCGCCACAAAGTCACACCAGGCAACAGAGCTCACATGAGAGGTTTGTTGGAGAGGGAGGGGGCATGCAGATGAAGCCTCTGAGGAAGAGTGGAAGGAAGAGAGAGCGGAGAGAGAAGGCACTTGCTTTTTATAAGGATACAGCGCATGTGCGTAGGGAGAGGACTTGACGGTGACAGCGGTAGCCACAGCGTCACATCTTGGCTGCTGCTGCTGCTGTGTCCTGTTGTGGTCGCTGGGTGTCTGAGGGCAGGCTGGTGTAAATGCCTGAATGCTGACAGTCCTCCTTCTTGACAACTGGGCTCGTGATAGCTTTGTCGGTTTAAAGGCAGCAGCCAAGGCTTCAGTGACCTTGTAAAATTCAGGCCCCAGGCCTCACTTTCCTAGAGCTACTTCTAGGTCTGGACGCAGTTTGCCTTGTGACCGGACTCAGAAAAGAGATAAGCTCACAGAACAGATTTCAATGTAAACTTTGTACTCTTGCTTATTTAAAGGAACTTGCTCTACAACGACTGCCCTCAGGAAGCAACCGCCTGTGTCTCGTGGTGAAGAATAAGGTAGGAAAAAAAAAAGAAAGAAAAAACCTTAAGTTGTGAGGATTTCAGAAAGTGTTTTGGGGTCTAAGGAGGTGGTCCAAGAAGGTGGGGTTTTTTTTGGTTTTTTTTTTTGGTTTTTTTTTTTTGGTTTTTCGAGACAGGGTTTCTCTGTGTAGCTTTGCGCCTTTCCTGGAGCTCACTTGGTAGCCCAGGCTGGTCTTGAACTCACTGAGATCCGCCTGCCTCTGCCTCCCGAGTGCTGGGATTAAAGGCGTGCGCCACCAACACCCGGCTCCCAAGAAGGTGTTTTAAGGTGTCATGTTTATGTGAGGATATGGAAGCCTAAGTTGTGAGGATCTAAGAAAATGTTTTGGTATTCTGAAGTGTTCTAAGGTGTGTAAATGGAAGTCATAAAGGTTGGGGGATGTGGAAACTTAAGTGGTGATAAAAAAGTGATTTAAGGTGTATAAAAAGAATGAAAAAGCTTCAGATTTCGTTTCCTTGTTATACTACTGTTGCGTTAAGACTTCAGAAGTTCAGAATTTTAACATTAATCTGTGGAGTTCTGATAAGCTGTTAATCCAGTTCTGGCAGAGTACCACTACTATTTATCATAGTCACAAACTCAAGACTTTAAATTTCTTTGGTGGTCTTCTAAGTATAGACTTAAAAGTTCTTCTCATTGTGCAAAAAAAAAAAAATGTCTTTCTAATCTATATATACTCAGTCTTCTGGACAGAGGAAAGAGTGTTCATGCTTTTAACTGAGAATCATTTTGGGGGTCCCAAACTTCTACTATGATTCAAAGGTGTGAGTCTACTGCTTTTTCTATAGTGTGGATTTCAGTGCAGATTACAAACAGTGGGGATGCTGATGTGTCTAAAACTTACCTCTTTTTGGAAACTCAAAAATTCTTGTAAGGTCCAGGGAATCAACCTGAATCTACCTCTCAGATGAACTCCAGATAAGTAAAGTCAATCAACAGCCTAAGTTTCCCCACCTATTGCCTGTTCCTGAGGGTGAGATCTCCAACCCTTTGCCCCTGATTTTGAAACTCCCCTTGCCCAAACACCAGAAGTGTGGTCCTAAAAGTTTCAAATGTACACCCCAGATAGCTTTATCTTCTGTCAGCATCCTGCCAGGTCCAGATATTCTCTCCAAATCTGCATCCTGGACAGCTTCAAAGCGGCTACCTCCAAGTGGTCCAAACTCACAGATTGCTTCAGCTAGGCCTGCACTTTCCCAGCACTGGACTGCCCCACAGAGCCTGGACAACAAGTGAAACAGCCAGGTTCCCAGCACTCGGCCAGCATCCCAGCTTTCTTGGGCCCCCAAAGATACTGACACCCCCCCCCAAGACAACAGGAAGCAGTCTCGAGAACGTGGCGCCCTCATTCCCGCCTCACCTGCTACCCTTTCCTATTTCCTCACCTTTTTATAGTCAATGAAGGGGAGGAATGTTAGTTCCCAGCAGCTTGCCTTGCCCAAGGCAGCGGCAGTTACATCACCACCGCCTGCTGATGACATTTCCAATGTCAGCCATTCGACACTCACACCCCTTAAAAGTGTCCGGCCATCACAGTCCTCTCTTGCCGGTTCTGTCTGTCGTTCTGTCTGCTGGCCTGCCTCTCTCATGCCCCCACTCTGAGATGTCCTATCACTCTGGATGCCCCTCCTCCTTCCCCCAATAAACCTCTTGCACTAATTCTGTTGACAGGATGTGTTCTCTTAGTGGCAGGCCTTGGCAGGGCCCCCTGAAAGTCCCCTTTTTGCTGCTTTTTACCCGCCCAGTATCCACATTCTCACCCGAAATTCTAGTTGAATATGAGCTGAGTATGGCAGCATGCACATATATTCCCAGCACCTGGTATGCAAAGGCAGGAAGAACATGAGTTCAAGACCAGCCTAGACTATTTAGTAAGACTTTTGTCTCAAAATATGATGTGAAGGCAATCCCATGAGACCTCTGTCACCCAGTGGAGAACCCGAATTGATGGAGTTGATCTGGCTGACCAAGCTGAGGTCCTCTCTCCTCCTTCACTGCTCACGCGTTGCACACACATTGTGTGTGCCTCTGAGGCTCTGTGATCTGTGAAAGAGGATGGCCCTTTGACGTTTTTTGGTATGTGTGTGTGGTGTATGTGTAGTTGGTTGGCTTTTTACTCTTTGGTCTTTGGGGGTGTCCACCACCCAGCTCCCAAATAAATCATATGGAGTCTTATTCTCTCTTATGAATTCTCAGCCTTAGCTTGTCTTGTTTCTAGCTAGCTTTCCTTCAGTGATCCCATCCACCTTTTGCCTCTGGGTTTTTACATTTCTCTGTTCTATATACCTTTCTTTACTTCTTGCTTTGTGGCTGACTGTGTGGCTGGGTGCCTGGCCCCTTGTGTCCTCTTCTCCTCCTCTCGTTTCCTCCTATTTATCCTCTCTTCCTGCCAGCCCCACCTATCTCTCTCTCCTGCCTTGCTATTGGCCATTCAGCTCTTTATTAGACCAATCAGGTGTTTTAGACAGGCAAAGTAACACAGCATCACAGAGTTAAACAAATGCAACACATCTTTGCATCATTAAGCAAATATTCCACAGCATAAAGAAATGTCACACATCTTAAAACAATATTCCACAACATGTATGTGCAAGTGTGTGTCCAGATATGTATGTACCATGCATGCATGGTGTAGAAACTGGAAGGGACCATATGGAATTCTGCCCTATCAGTCTTCACTTTATTCCCTGGAGACAGGGTATCTCACTGAACCTGGAGGTAGGCAGGCAGGCAGGTAGCAAACCCCAGTGATCCTTCTGTCCCTGTCCTCACAGCACTGAAATTATAGGGATACACAAACACACACATCTTATTACCTGGGTCCTGGGGATCTGAACTCAGCTCCCCATGCTTGCATATCACGTGACCTTACCCACTGAGTCATTTCCTCAGTGCTGTTCTTGAACTTCCAAGCAACCTCTCATAATCCTTTTGTATCACTGCTGTTCCCATACATCAGAGTGTCGCTCAACCCTCCTTAGAGAAGCTTCTTCTTGCAGTAGTTGGCAATTCACACAGAGTCCCACAACCAGACAATGTGCAGAGCGTGAGAGACCTTGGAACACCCAGCCCTAAATGTGACAGCTTTATTGAACTCATCCCCTCAGAGCTCAGGGATCTATGAAGAAGAAGGAGGAGGAGGAGAAGAAGAAAAAGAAGAAGAAGAAGAAGAAGAAGAAGAAGAAGAAGAAGAAGAAGAAGAAGAAGAAGAAAAGATGGAAAGATTGTAAGAGCCGTGCCAGGTACACGTCTTTAATCCCAGCACTTGGGAGGCAGAGCCAGGCGGAACTCTGTGAGCAAGAACCAGGACAGGCACCAAAACTACATGGAGAAACCTTGTCTTGAAAACCCCCCTAAATAAATAGATAGATAGATAGATAGGTAGATAGATAGATAGATAGATAGATATTTTTTAAAAAAAGATTGTAAGAGCCAGAGGTAGTGGGTGACTCCATGGAAGTAGAGTCTTCCAGACTCACAGGATCAAAATACATATGGACCCATGGAGACGGCGAGAGCATGCTCAAATCTACAGATTCAAGCACTCAGGAAAATGGATATGAGGTCCCGCTCCAACCAAGATGCTGTTTGCAAATTGATGCCTGCTGGGAAAGGGAAAATCATTTTTCTCCAACGGAATGTCACGGGGTATATCAACCACACTCCAGGGCGGGCCCCCTGCCCAGGAGTACTTGGCCAACACAAAATGGACTCCACGTTCTTGTGCACTCTGTTTAGTATTTGCAAAAGAGAGCTTGAGAACATGAAATTGGGTGGATGGGGATGTCGAGAAGATCTGGGAGGATTGTGGGAGGGGAAAGAATATGATTACAATTATGATTATATGAAAAAACATTGTAGGAAAAAATGAAGACCCCTTTTGAAGAAGATCATTAGAGTCCCACTCCACTTCTGAGACTTAGGATACTCTCAAGTGATGTATTGCATGGGGAAGTCTGCTTTTTTTTTCCAAGTTTGTTTGTGTGATATTTTGTGCACAGATAATTTCTTCCCCACCACCTCTTTCTTTCACACTTAAGCACAAATACGCAGGTCAGAGGAGAGCTCTGTGGAGTCAGTTCTCTCCTTCTGCCTTTATTTAGGTTCTCTGGGTTGAGCACAGGTTGTCAGGCTCGCCTGGCAAGCGCCTTTACCCACACCCACTGAGCCATCTCACCATGCTGGCTGGCAGTTAGGGGATTACAGAATGACCTCGTGAACCATGGCTTTGTAAACTCCAGGGACGGTTTCAATCACCCGTTAGTTTTCATGGAAATTTTCCAAGATAAACTTGTCCTTCCTTGTCACAGCCTGTGGAAATGGCTGCCTATGATCAATGGCAGTTCCATAAAAATAACACCGGCTTGAAACAAGGCCCATCAATTACTAATGGCTATGGCAAGAGGCTGCTGCGCTCTCTTTCTCTCTCTCTCTCTCTCTCTCTCTCTCTCTCTCTCTCTCTCTCTCTCTTCGTTTTTTTGAGACAGGGTTTCTCTGTGTAGTTTTGGTGCCTGTCTTGGATCTTGCTCTGTTGACCAGGCTGGCCTCAAACTCACAGAGATTCACTTGGCTCTGCTTCCTGAGTGCTGGGATTAAAGGTGTGCATCACCACTGCCCAGCATGGCTGCTGGTCTCTTAATATTAGGTAAGTTTCCTGAGATGGCTACTATGTGTGAGGAAGAGTTGTAAGCATCAGTTGTGTGCTGCTGACTCCTTTAGAATTTCCTACAACTCTGTAAGGTAAATATGATTAGTGTTTCCATTTACTAAATGAAAAAAATTCAGCGTGCTAGCCAGCAAGGACAGTAATGCAAACAAAAAAGACATAGGCGCCCATAGCCATGGTGGCATGAGCCTGTAATCCCAGCACTCGGAAGGCTGAGCCAAGAGTACTGTGAATTCAAGACCAGACTGAGTTCTGTGCAGGTCAAGGCTAGCTTGGGCTATCTGACAACACACTGTCTCAAAAAGAATAACTGGGGTAAGGGATTCAGTGGGAGGGGACAGTCAGGAAGGGTGATCGAAGAAGGAAGGAATAAGAACAAAGTATAGTGACATATATGTATGAAGAGGCCACGCTGAAACACTGGATGTTAACCTTAAAATCTAATAAAAGACCCTTATTCCTTTTTTTAAAAAAAAGATATTATTATTACTCCTTAAGATAGACCCATGTTATGCCCTTCAATAGCAAAGTATTTGCCTAGTGTGTGCCCTAGTACCATAGTAGTGGGAATGGGTGTGGGTTTGGGTATGGGTGTGGGAGCTGGGGCGGGTGTGAGAATACCTCAAATTTTAAAGCAGATAGGCTTGGTTAGTTACCTCCGTCTTCCCATTGTCTCCTTTTGAAGCTGAAGTGTGGAAGCTTGGGTTGTTTTTTTTTTTCTCGGTAGTCAGTTCCAAGGTATGTTACCTTAAATGCCTTATCCGAATGCCCCAGGACCATCATGCCTCTGTAAGAATCCCGTGGGTGGAGAGCTAGAACCTCTCAGACTAAAGTAAGTGATGAAACGTCTCATGACCTGAAAGGCCCAGAACAGAGCCTGATTTTATTCAGTGTGAGGGCAAAGCCGCTTGAGCATTTTGAACAAAGGAACATCATAATTTGATTTTCGCTTCTCACGGATCACTGTGACTAATGTATAGAAAACAGGCTGGGAGGAGAATTGGGACTGAAACAAAGAAATCGCTAACAAAGCCACTGAAATACCCAGGAGCTCTGGGCACTGTGGCCTGGGCTGGAATCCCAGCCCTTGGCGCTGCAGGCAGAGATTCAGGCCAGCCTGGGCTGTGTGAGAACTTGGCAAAATAAACCACAAGCAAAGAACTAAACAGAACTAGTCCAGGTAAGAAGTGGTACTGGCCTGGGCTAGGGTAATAGTAGAGGGGGGGGGAGAGTCAATTTTTGATGTATCTCATGACTAGAGCCAATCGGACTATGTAGCTTGGATATAGGCTAGCTCTAAGTTTGTTGACCTTCAGAGCTGTTAGAAAAGTTTGCTTTTCTGGTTTTCACCAAAAAAAGAACATTTATAGTTGCATACTTCACAGATTTTTCCAAGTGTTTTGAAATTATGTGTTAGATGTGGGTCAACTTTGGGGTGACAAAGGTTTTTTGTTCTTTTAACAAACTCACTAACACATTGTAAGTGGTTATTAGGTCCTAAAACTTGAACATGCAGAGAACTATCTAGGTGCTGGGATGCATAGGAAAACACACTTTGCTGGGCTTTAAATCAAGTCTCCATCAGGTGTGGTACACAGTTGTATTCCTTGCACTTGGGAGGCAGGATCTGCAGGAAGATCAGGAGTTCAAAGTCAGTCTCAGCAAAGGAGTAAGATCCAGGCCAGCCTGGGCTGTGTGAGACACTGTCACAAAACAAAACCCCACCCCTGCCTCCCAGCCCATCTCCATCTCTCCTCTACCCCTACTTCCCCTCCCCCCTCCAAGAAAGAAAGAATATCAAGTTTCTAAACTGAGAAATTCTGAAGCAGAACCCAAGAATTCCTGTCTCTGACAAATTTCCAAGCAGTGCAGCTGCTGCTCTTGTTCCTGCTGGACCAAAGTCTTGAAGAATGAAGTTTGAGGGGAGACAGCTTGTCATGGCATGGCAGCAGGTCACATCACACCTGGGAAGTCAGGATGCAGAGAGCAAAGGGCAACTTTTCTATCTAATGAAATGGAGAAATCCTCAGGAAAGAAGGGTAGAAAGTAAAGGGCTGAGAAATGGTCCAGCAGTGAAGAGCACTCAGTGCTCTTGCAGAGGACCGGGGTTCAGTGCCAGCACCCACATGGCTTCTCACAACCTTCTGTTAACTCCAGCTCTAGGGCATGTGATACCTCTTCTGACCTCCCCCAACCCCTGTGTGTATGTGATGTATATTCACACTCAAGAACACACATGCATATTATATATATAAAAGTAGAAAGTTGAAGGATTTTTGTGTTTTTTTTTAATCATTTGGAGCAACAGAAACTAGCTAACTCTTCCGCCTAAACCATAGAAACTGCAGAAATGTGAGCTGCAGCCCTAAACTAAATATAAACACCATGTTTCAAATCTTGCAAATCACTTCCCTTTCCTTCCTCTTTTGGAAACAGATGACAGGAAATCTTAAACATTGTTTCAAAAGTAGATGGAGCAAGCGAGTGTTTATAATACGAGAGTCGAAACAATCCTGCTCTTGATTCTTCTTGTTACTGTTATCTAATTATGAGGAGTAAGTATTTGAAAAGTTCCTCAGGATTGCTCTGGGTGGGGCTGGGGATGGCTTGCTTTTTAACTTGTTAAGGGCATTTGCTGCTCTTTCAGAGGACTTGGGTTTGATTCCCAGCACCCACATAGGGCAGTTCACAACTGCCTGTATCTCCAGGTCCAGGGGATCCAACACCCTCTTCTGTACTTCACCGGTACACACACACACACACACACACACACACACACACACACACACACAGAGTCTCTAAAACAGGTAAGGATATCTAGAGAGGTGCTATATACTCCCAAGTATGTCAAACACCAAACTTTCAAGTAGAATTAGTGAAGGGGACAGGACACTGTAATAATTCTGCTCCAGGAGACAATTTCTCTCTTCCATTTTAAACTTTTTTTTTAGTTTATGTGTATGTCTGTGCACCACATGTGTGCCTGGTGTTCTCAAGGGCAGAAGAAGGTTTTTGGGACCCCTGGAACTGGAGTTTCAGATGGTTGTGAGCCACTATATGGGCACTGGGAATCAAACCCATGTCCTCTGTAAGAGCAGTCAGTGCTTTTAACTGCTAAGCCCTCGTTTCTCTCCAGTCCCCTTCGTGTTTTTTTTCTTTATTCTTCTCTCATATAAAACATCCTGATCAACATTTTCCCTCCCTTCTCTCCTCCCAGTTCCCCTCCCCCCACATACACACCTCCCCTCTCTCCCAGATCCACTCCTTCTCCATTTCCCTTCGGAAAAGAGCAGGACTCCCAGGGATATCAACTAAACATGGCATAATAGGCTGCAATAGAACTAGGCACAGACCCTCATATTAAGGCTGGATGAGGCTACCTAGTAGGAGGAAAAGGGTCCCAAAGGCGGGCGAAAGAGTCAGAGACAGCCCTTGCTCTGACTGTTAGGAGCCCCCAAGAACTCCAAGCTATACAACCATTACATACATGCAGAGGATCTAGATCAGACCCATGCAGGCTCCCTGCTTGTTGGGTCAGTCTCTGTGAGCTCCTATGAGCCCTGCTTAGTTGATTCCATTGCTGTTTTCTTGTGGTGTCCTTGACCCTTCTGGCTCTACAATCCTTTCTCCCCCTCTTCCACAGGATTCCTCTAGCTCTGCCTAACGCTTGGCTGTGGGTCTCTGTATCTGCTCCCCTCAGTTACTGGATGAATCCTCTCTGATGATGATTATGCTAGGCTCCAATCTGTAAATATAATAGAGTATCATTAGGAATCATTTCATTGACTGTTTTTTGTTTGTTTGTTTGTTTGGTTTTTTTGGGGGGGTGTTTTTGGTCATGTTTGGTTTTATCCTAGGTCTCTGAGCAATGCAGACTCTGGTTCCTGGCCCTCCAGGGAGGGCTTAGGCATGGGCTCCCTCTCACGGCAGGGGGGCTCAAAAGTTGGACTAGTCATTGGTTGGTGACTCCCACAATTTCTGTGCCATCTTTACCCCAGCATATCTTGCAGGCAGGACAAATTGTAGGTTGAAGATTTTGTGGCTGGGTTGGTATTCAAATCCCACCACCGAAGGCCTTGCCCGGTTACAGAAGATGGGCCACTTCAGGCTCTATATCCCCCATGACTAGGAGTCTTTGCTGAGGTCACCCTCATGGATTCCTGGGAGTTTCCATTACACTAGATTTCTACCTCAACCCTGAAATGCCTTCCATCCAGTAATCTCCGTACTCTCTCCCTCTAGCCCCCACCTGATCCCATCTGTTCCCATCCCCACCTGCCCCTAGTCCACCTGCAAAATCTGTTCTAGTTCCCATTCCCAGAGAGATCCATGCATCCTCCTTGAGCCATCTTGTTACTTAGCCTCTCTGGGTCTGTGGATTGTAGCATGATTATCCTTTACTTTATAGCCAATATCCACTTATAAGTGAGTACATACCATGTTTGTTTTTCTGGTCTGGGTTACCTCACTCAGGATGATCTTTTCTAGTTTCAGGCATTTGCCTGCAAATTTCATGGTGTCATTGTTTTTAACAGATGAATAATACTCCATTGTGCAAATGTATCACATTTTCTTTATCCATCCTTTGGTTTGATGTGTGATTTAAGCTTTAGTAATGTTTCTTTTACAAATGTGAGTGTTTTTGTGTTTGGGGCATATATGTTGAGAATTGAGACATCATCTTGGTGGATTTGTGATCTGCTAGAGCATGTGAAGGGGCTGGTCCTGCTGACCTAAAACAGCAGGGTCTCCATGATACAGGACAACAACAGGATATCCAAGAGGAGCCCCAGTGAGAGCCCAGTATTGATGGTGTAGCAGAAACCAAAGGCCTTAAGCCAGATCAATGACTCATGGTAACGAACACTTGCAGTAAAGATGAATGGACTAAAGGGTAAAATGTGTGACTCAACGGGCCATACTGCAGCTTCCAAGACAAAATTTCTTCTTCTTCTTCTTCTTCTTCTTCTTCTTCTTCTTCTTCTTCTTCTTCTTCTTCTTCTTCTTCTCCTTCTTCTTTTCTCCTCCTCCTTTTCTTCTTTTTCTTCTTCATTTTGTTAGTTTGTTTGGTTTGGTTTTTGGTTTTTCTTTTAAATTTGATTTTGATTTGGGAAGGAGGTTTCAAGGGCAAAGGGCAGATTTGAGGAGACAGGGAAATAAGTGGGATTAGAATACATGATGCGAAACCCATAAAGTATCAATAAAAGTTAAAAAAATCATCTAAGATTTCTCTATAAAGGCAATATCAGTCCAAGAAAATGTTAAATCCAAAAAATTCTTAACACAAAACGTCCGGGAAATCTGGGACACCATGAAAAGACCAAACCTAACAATCATAGGGATAGAAGAAGAAGAAGAACTCCAGCTCAAAGGCCTTTAATCCCAGTACTCGGGAGGCAGAAGCAGGTGGATCTCTGAATTCAAGGCCAGCCTGGTCTACAAACGGAGTTCCAGGACAGCCAGGGCTATGTAGGGAGACTATGTCTCAAAAACAAGCAAACAAAACACACACGCACAGTGTGTGTGTCATAATAAAACCTATTATTTTGCCTGGCATGGTGATGTCCACCTGTAATTCCAACACTTAGGAGGCTGAAGTGGGAGGCTTGGCGCAAGTTTGATGCCAGCCTGCATCATACAGTAAGGTTTTTTTTTTGTGTGTGTGTGTGTGTGTGTGTGTGATTTTTTTTCAGTTTGAGTTATATAGAGAGACTCTATCTCAAAAAAGCAAAGCAGAGAGCTGGAGAGAGGGCTCAGTGGTTAAGAGCACTGGCTGCTCTCCCAGAAGACTGGGGTTTGGTTCCCAGCACCCCTATGGTTGTACACAAACAGACCAGGACTCCAGTTTAAGGGGATCCAACCACCTCTTCTGGTCTCCATGAGTACCAGGCCACACAGAGTGCATGGATATACATACAGACAAAAACTACTCATATACATATAATTAAATAAATCTTAAAAAAAAAACACTCAAGATGGACATGGTGGTACACACCTTTAGTCACAGCACTGGGGAGGCAGAGGCAGGTGGATCTCTGTGAATTTGAGGCCAACCTGGGTCTATATAGTGAGTTCCAGGACAGCCAGCTCTACCAGTCTTAAAAAACAAACAAATAAAAAATTTTTAAAAACCCATATCAAATAGCAATAAAAATTGCTTCATACAATTACTATGTGCTAATTAAAACACAAAGTCTGGAGAAACAGCTCTATCAGTAAAGGGCCTGAACTGGATCCCCAGAACCCACGTAAAAATGCTGGACATGGTGGCGTGCACTATAAACTCAATATTTGGGGACACAGAGACAGGAGAATCCTGGGTCTCGTGAGCCAGCCAATCTAGACTAATTGGTAAGCTTCGGTCCAAGTCTTCTTGTCTTCTGATCTAAATATACACACAGAGACACATGCAAGCACACACATTAAAAAAATGAAGAAAAATTCACCTTTTCTATTGGTGGGATAAAACAGTATGACCAAGAAAACTTGAAGAGTTTCTATGGAGCTTCAGTTCCAGAAGGGTGGCAGCAGGCAGGCAGACAAGGCATTGGAACAGCTGTGGAGAGTTCACATCCAGATCCACAAACAGGAAACAGAGAGAGAGCACCCTGGGAATGGTGCTAGTCTTCTGAAACCTCAAAGTCAGCCCCCAGTGACACACCTCCTCCAACAAGGCCACGCCTCCTAATCCTTCCCGAACAATTCCACCAACTGCTGACCTACTATTCAAACATGAGCTTGTGGGGGCCATTCTCAGTATATCACCACACCTTCTCAGAGGTGGAAAAAGCCCAGGACGTCGCTTTCACATGAGCTCACACTTTGCTAGAGCTCTGAGTGGTCAAAGCGTCTACTTTATCTGAGTCTGGCTTTCTTTTCTGCAAAATGAGTGTAATGTCCCTTACTTTCCTATCAGCACTTGATATTACCGTGTGTGCAATGAACATCAACTCTCTTTTCCGGTTCTTCTTATTAAAGGGAAAGTCAAAGACCTAGGCTTTCTTTTCTCAAAGCCACAGTTAAAGAATTTTGGTCGCTCTCCCTGGCTCCATGGTTCTGTGCCCTCACAGTAAGACTGTGCAGACTGACTGCTAATGGGGTGCTCAAAAGTCTGGCCTTGGTAACCTGGTGATGTTGAGATTGGGACCAGTAGTTGAAATCTCCCCCTCTAAAGGGGTGTGATGTACAGCTCACTATATTGCACAGACAAGCTCCTAGCTTTTACACTCAAATGATCCTCCTGCCTCAGCCTCCCTAGTGCCTGGGCTTTTGAGTCTATGTTACTCTGTCCCTTGGAACGCTTACATTTTTTAATTCTGTCTTCGGGTGTAGTAGTGAAGCTGCAATTCCAGCATTTGGCAGGCAGAGGCAGGAGGATTGCCCAAGTTTGAGGCCAGCTTTGTCTGCATAGTGAGTTCCCCGCAAGCCAGTGCTACATAGCAGAAAGACTGAAATTGATTAAATTCTGTCGATAGACGTTTGGATGTATTTACCTCCATTGCATTGGATGTATTTATCCTCCAGCTAAGGGCCACACTAAATTCTTCTCGAAGCATGGCTCACTTCTCTTTCTTAGGAGTCACTCAAAAGCCTCTTCAAATATACCACCAGAACATCCATCTCAAAGGCTTAGCCAGAGATTGAAATTTTGATACAGTTTACAGCGGCGTCATCTGCGTCTGACTAACAGGGGAACAGCGCCGCTCAGTGGAAAGAGTGGAAATTGCACCACTAAACATCAGCGGGCTTTGGGCAAATTTGATACTGTCAGGCAAGTCACTTCCTTGAAGCTTACACATAGTTCTCAGTCCCAAATGACACCATGTAAATCACAGCCTTCCCGGGCTCCATTGCTTGAATCTAGGGAGCAGCTACTGGGGTGGTGGAGGGGCGCAGAGCTCTATAGGAGGCGATGTAGAGAGGTGGAGAAACTATCATCACAGGGCCTGGGAGACAGTTCAGCTGGAAGGGTCAGGGGACCTGAGTTGGAGGTCACGTGGGAGGGAGAGACCTGGTCCCAGAGGTTGTCCTCTAATCTCGACATGTGCACCATGATACTCTTATGACTCCTCCCACCTCACCCCACACATGCACCATAATTTAAAATAAAACAAAACAGTTTTTTTGTTTGTTTTGTTTTTACCTCTCTGTGTAGCATCCCTGCCTTGTCCTAGCTCTGTAGACCAGGTTGGCCTTGAACTCACAGAGATCTGCCTGCCCCTGCCTCCTGAGTGGATTAAAGGCGTGTGGCACCGGACCAGGCAAGAAAAAAATGTTTTTAAAAATACAAAGAGGAAGGAAAAGAACAGGAACACTCACATAGTGAGTACACACACACACACACACACACACACACACACACACACACACAGTAAGGGAACAGAAGAGGCAGGAGGAGAGAGAGCTAGTGGGAAGGTGTGATCTAATACATTACGTTCGTGCATGAAAATGTCATAATAACACATCATTATGCACAATTAATATATAATGCAAGAAAAAAGAGTTCTCTGTTTGTAGAGAAGAAGTATTTTGGAGGAGTGGGAGGGGTTTGGTGACACACAGCTGCAATCCCAGAACTTTCTGGGGAGGTGGAGTCAGGAGGATCAGAAGTTCAGTGTTATCCTTGGCCACAGAATCAGGTGGAGTCCAACCTGGGCTACAAGAGACCCCGTCTCAACAAACGTAAATATATATAGTGTGTGTGTGTGTGTGTATAAGCTATTTGGGGAAGAGTTAGGGCATCGAGGAACTGCTCAGACAACAAACGGTGAGCTACACACCTATACTGAAAATAAGGAGAAATGTTCCTTTGGGTTTTGAGCAAATGAGAGAAACATGGAGGAGAGAAAAGGACAGAGCCAGCGAGACAGAAGCGAGAGAAGGCCCCGCACTCCGTCCCTCGCCCCTCAGGAAATTCTGCAGAATCAATAAACATCTGGTGTAGACTGGCTTCTTGCAGGAGGGTGATGGCAGGAGAAACATGTGGGCTCCTTCTGAAAGTTTCTCCCACAGCGCTCTCTGCTCACCCTCTGCTGTGAGGTGGTTGGTGACCATGATGAGCCACAGGACACTCGCCAGTCTCGCCCATGAGCCTCCATTTCTCAGCCTCCTAGGCTCTAGGTTGCGTAACTGGATGATTGTGATGATTAATCTTGAGTGTCAACTTGATGGGACTTAGAATCACCATGGAAACAACCTCTGGGGATGTGTAGAGGAAGCTTTTAGATTAGATGGAGATAGAAAGACTTACTGTAAACATTGACAGCACCATTCCATGGCTTGGGATCTTGAACTGAATAGAAAGAGCCAAGGACCTGAGCACAGCACTAACCCCCTGTGACCTGAGCACCAGCTCCATCCCTGTGACCTGAGCACCAGCTCCATCCCTGTGACCTGAGCACCAGCTCCATCCCTGTGACCTGAGCACCAGCTCCATCCTCCTGTGCTTTCTGATTGGAGACAATGTAACAGACTGCCTGGAACTCCTGCTGTCTGAGTATCCTCCATAATGGACTGTGCACATGAACTATGAACCTAAACCTTCTTCTTTAAGTTGCTTTTGCCTGATAGTCTGTCCCCAGAACAAGAAAATAATCGATACATTGACCAAAGGCTGGATCTCAGATTGCAGGCAAGTGACTGTCCAAAAGCCTACGTAGAGGTGGGGCTGTGAGACAGGTGTGAGGGTGATCACCCATCTCAAGGAATGATGAGCCAAAACTTCATTATGCCATTTGCTAAAGCAATGCATTGAATTTAGCACCGGCACCATCTGAACTTCTGCCAGGGAGAATCATCTAATCAGGGAGATTGAGCAGAGTGGTTTTTGCCTGCTTAGGGTGATGCTGAACTTAATCAAAAGGCATTTATTAAGTACTTAATTGCACTCAGTGCAGTGCTGGATGCCCAGAAAGAGCATTGTGTGCACCTGGCCCCTCCTCCCTAGCAATACATAATATGGAGAAGTCGAGAGACTGGGTGGAGGGGGCAGGAAGGAAGCCAGCATTTCATGAGTTCCTCAAGTGTAGCAGTCTTACGCAAAGGAAGAGATTTCTTTTTCAGCGTTGGAGATTGAAGCCACTCTACCTCAAGCCCGTGAAGCAAGCATCTACCACTAATCTACCTGTCAGCCCTCACCCTCCCTTTATAAATATCATTTTTTCAGTTTTACAGATAAGGAAAAGTGCTGGATTGCAAATTCTAGCTGAGTTTGGCGATTCCAGGGCTCTTCACTCAACATTGGTTTGCTCTGGAAGGAGGGCAGATTGACCAGAAAACATATGCTCAGAATAAAAGGCTTCTTTAAAACTGCAAGACATGGCTGAGGAGATGGCTAGGCCAGGAAAAGTACTTGCCTTACAAGCTGATGGCCTGAGTTTGGTCGCTGGAACCCACGGTGGAAGAAGAAAAACTTGTGAGTTGTTCTCTGACCTCCACACACTGTGTATCGTGCATATACTCATGCGTTCACACATTCATGAGTGCACACACACACACAATAATAATAATAACAAATACAGATGATAATCAACTATACACACACAATAATAACAAATACAGATGATAATGAACTATACCATAAGCTGGCGCAGCGGCTCATGCCTATAGGCCCAGTGCCTGTGTGATAGAAACAGAAACATCTGGAGTTCAAGGCCATCCTCTCAACTGCATAGCAAATTCAAGGCCAACCTGAACTTCATGAGACTCCATTTGAAAAAGAAAAGAAAAATCAAAAGAGAGAACAAAATAAAGAGAACGATGCCATGCTGTGGCAGCATACGTCTTTAATCCCAGCGCTCAGGGGGTAGAGGCAGGTGGATCTCTGAGTTTGAGGCCAGCCTGGTCTACTGAGCGAGTTCCCAGACAGCCAAGGCTGCTACACAGAGAAACCCTGTCTTGAAAAACCAAAAAAAAAAAAAAAGAAAGAAAGAAAGAAAGAAAAAGAAAAAAGAAGAAAGAAAGAGAAAAAAGGGAAAGATGGCAATGAGAGAGAGAGAGAAAGGGAAAGAAAGAGGAAGGGAGGGAGGGAGGGAGAGAGGGAGGAAGGAAGGAGGTAGCGGCCCAGGTCTGTAATCTTAGCACTGGGGAGATGGAAGTAGGAGGATCAGAAGGTCAAGGTCATCTCTGGCTACAGAATGAATTGGAGGGCAGCCTTGGCTACACAAGACTCGGCCTCCAAAAACAAAAGAAAAAAAGTCCAACAGTGTGGTGGTATTGTGTTCCCCAAAATATTGTGCACTCTAATAAACTTATCTGGGGTCAGAGACAGAACAGCCACAATATTAAACATAGAGGTTAGGCAGTGGTAGCACACGCCTTTAATCCTAGCATTCCAGAGGCAGAAATTTGTCTGGATCTCTGTGAGTTCAAGGCCACAAGGATACAGCCAGGCATGATGACACATTGCCTTTAATCCCAGAAAGTGAGCCTTTAATCCCAGGGAATGATGGCAGAAAGCAGAAAGATATATAAGGTGTGAAGACTGGAAACTAGAAGCATTGGCTGGTTAAGCTTTTAGGTTTTGAGCAGCAGTTCAGCTGAGATTCATTTGGATGAGGACTCAGAGGCTTCCAGTCTGAGGAAACAGGATCAGCTGAGAAACTGCCTAGGTGAGGAAGCTGTGGCTTGTTCTGCTTCTCTCATCTTCCAGCATTCACCCCAATAACTGGCCTCAGGTTTGATTTTATTAATAAGACCTTTTAAGATTCCTGCTACACAACAGCTAAACTAGAATTCTGGATTTAAGTTTTCTTATTTTTAAAATGCATTTAAATGTTTGTCTTACTTGTTATTATTCTGTGGGGTGGGGATACCCATGGCATGCTTCTAGATGGTCAGAGGATAACATTGTGGAGTAGCAGGTTCTCTCCTGCTCCCTTTACAGGGGTTTTGGGGATTGAACTCAAGGTATCAGGTTAGGCTAGCAAAGCATGCACCTTTATCTGCTGAGCCACTACAGTCTAACTTTCCTTATCCTTATCAATAAAGAATAAAAGTCAAAGATGGGTGGTGGTGGTGCACGCCTTTAGTCCCTGCACTAGGGAGGCAGAGGCAGGTGGATCTCTGTGAGTTCAAGGCCAGCCTGGGCTACAGAGTGAATCTAGGACAGCCAGGGGTACACAGAGAAACAATGTCTTGAAAACAAGACAAAACAAAAGAATAAAAAATAAAGGAGAGAGAGAGAGAGAGAGAGAGAGAGA
>CABHPH010158023.1:0-25081 GCA_902168325.1 Peromyscus nudipes
ACAGAGAGATTCTGTCTTGAAAAAAAATGAAAAAAAATTAAAGAGAAGGAGTCAATACAAGAGATGGAACAAAGAGGAACAAATAATGCCAATGTTGTTGGATAAAACCTTAAGGAATCATATAATTTTTATTTACCTAGACTTATATACATTACATGTAAGTATATATATACACACACATGTGCATGTGGACACACGCGCACACACATGCACGCACAAAGTTGTACTGCCATGCCACTCGGGCTGACAATGTACCGCAGAAGAATCATACTAACAAAAATCTCAGAATTAAATCACAGAAACCTCCCTTTCATGGTTGGTCAGGGTAGCCCAATTGACTCCTGTCTTAGGGTTTCTATTGCTATGATAAAACACCATGACTACAGACAACTTGGGAAAGCAAGATTTTATTTCAACTTACAACTCTCAGGTCCCTTCATTGATGAGGCAAGTTATGGCAGAAACTCAAACAGGAAAGGAATCTGGAGGCAGGAGCTGATGTAGTGGTCATTTACTGTTTTGTTTCTTCTGGTTTGTTCATCCTGCTCTCTTACAGTACCCAGGACCACCACTCCAAGGGAAACATTTCCCACAGTGATATGAGCCTTCCCACATCACTTATAAATTTAAAAAAAAAGAAAGAAAGAAAGAAAAAGAGAAGAAAAATGCACCACAGCCCAATCTGGTGGGGGCATTTTCTCAATTGAAGTTCCCTCTTCCAAAATGACTCTCGCTTGTATCAAGTTGACATAAAAACTAACCAATACAACTACCAAAATAACATCAATGGTACTGCTGCTGCTGCTGCTGCTCTTGGTTGCCTCTCAGAGGTTGAAGGTAAAGTCCCATTGCTGAAGGCACCACACACTTAGGACACAGGACTTGGATGATTTAAGCTGAATCTAAACCAAGAGTCTCCTTCTTGAAGTCTAGCTTCTCCAGTACCAGAAAGTACTATGCAAGCTTTCAAGAGTGGGGAGCAATTAACCAGCCCTACCCAGGTGAGAGACCTCTAAATCCTAACAATGGCCAACATAGCAAACTATCCATAAAGGTTCTATAAGTGGCACTCACTCATTGGTAGTAACCAGCAGCTGTCTAGCCGGAGTTAAGGGCCACTCAACAGGAAAGAAATCATGCCTGGTTTTAGAAACCTAGCCAATTACTCAGAGATGGTGAGATCATGGATCTAAGAAGAGAATCTACTACCATAACTTTTCCAGACTACAGTCAGTATGAACACAATCATAATGAACTCAGAGTCACCATCAGAGTCACATTAAGGAAAGAAGTCAAAGCACTTCCCCTTGGTGTCAGCTGACCAAAAGTGAGCCCTGATTTGAACTTTGAAACACCTTGCTTTCCTTGTCTTCCATCTTTTTTTTTCTGTTGCATGAGTCTGCATCTGTGCCTGTTTGAACACTGTCTTGTGAATCTGTCCTTGTTTCAGTGTCTATGTCTGTTCCTACGTGTACCTGTGTGTCCATCTGTGTGAGTTTCTGTCTGTCTGTCTGTCTGTCTGTCTGTGTCTGTCCCTAGCAAAGGGCTTTAATGAATCTGTTTTACTGAACAGCACAGAAAGCATTACATGGAGGAAGGAATGTGGGACACTTTGCAGAAAATTTTTAACAGAGTTTTCACCAGGGATTAAGTTACTGACTCCAACTGACCCAGATAACCAACAAACATTGTCGAGCGATATTGAATACTGCTGATATTCACCTTATATGGCTGCTTTCAACCTTTTTCTCTGTTTGCTGAAAATGATGATAACATACATGCAAACACACATTCATTACTCTTGGGTCAGGGCCATGGAAGAATAGACAATTTAAGATTAGAGCTATGCATTAGCTTAGGTTGTAAAAGTTGATTACATAGAAAATCCAAGGCAATTTCAGTTGGTTGCTACAGTATTCTCTTAAAGGTAGGTTGAACGAACAGTAGGATAACAGTCTTAAGGAATCTCGAGGTGTATTATTAACTTTGCCTGTGAGAACTTCCAGTCTCTTAGACTGTGAGAAATATTTTTTATAAGATTTGTTACTACACAAGACAGCATACTTCTTAACTACATTCTAAATCATATCCTTATACTCACGGAGAAGCATAGCTACTACCCCTCATCAGAGAAGCTTCTCTCTACAGCAAATGGAAACCACTACAGAAACCTCACCTGAACACAATGCAGAGACCAATGGATATCTGCAGCCAGCTTCTGCATCTATGGCTCAGGAAACATCTAGGAAGAGGAGGTAGAAATATCATAAGAACCAGAATACCAGGAAGTCGGCTATGAGACTTTCTTTCATAGAAATAGCTGCATAAACAAGACCTGAGCAATGATGATATCAACTGATGGGCTAACATGGAAGTGGGGAAATCTCATGGGGTCCCAGCTCTCGACCAAGAACTAGGGGCAACGAATTTCTGCTGAGAGAGGGGGAATTAACCTCTCCTAGGGATGAGTCTCTAAACTGGTTATCAAAGCAGTCAGCCCTGAAACCACACATACGCCAGCAACAAAAGTGAACTCAGTGGGTTATATTTATATATTTGCACATACAAATGTGTGTATATATATACATATATATATATAATGAAAGAAAAAAGAGGCTATAAATTTGAAAGTGGAAGAACAAGAACATGGAGGAGGTAGGAGGAAGGGGACATGGGCAGGGCTGGAACAAGGTATAGGAAAAGGGGGAAATGATGTATTTTAACTAAAAATGTGGGAAAGTTTTTAAATATTTTCTAATTTGAAAAAGAAAATAAATGACAACAAATACCAGCAAAGATGTGGGAGGCAAAAGAACTCTCGTTCCTTATTAGTAAGAGGGTAAACTGATACAGCCACTGTGAAAATTAGTCTAGAAGCTTCTCCAAGTATAACTACCATATGACCTACCTATCCCACTCCTGGAAATATGCCCAAAGGACTCTATATCCCACCACAGAGCTACTTAAACAGTTTTGTTTATTGCTTCTTTCTTCACAATGGCAAGGAAATACAATCAGCCTGAATGTCTATCTGTTGTTAACTTTTTTTTATCTACAGTGGCTGCCCATTAAGCAATGGCTTCAGTCACAAGGGCTGCAGCCTGAGGGGATTCTGTTCCTTCAAGCACTGACTTTTGCAAAGGTACTAAGGGAAACTTTATCTAAATCTAAAGAACTCATGATTCAACGGTTTAGGTGAAATTCTGCTCACTCAGGGAGACTGAATAACAAGTACCTAAACTTCTCCCTTTGCTGGTGTCTTCCAAAAAAACCCAGCATCCTTCTCTCGGCCCCCACTTAAAAAAAACCCTTGCTACACATGGTTCCTCCCTACCACTTCCTGTCAGCTACTTGCTGACTCAGCCTCCTGCTCACAGGTTAATTTTATTTATTCAAACACATTTTTGAATTGTCAACAAAAGCAGTAGGAAAAAATGCAACACACTTAAAATAATATTCCCCAACATCCATCAGTAAATGGATGAATGGATAATGAAAATGTACACAAAGAAAATTGAAATTGTGAATTTTTCAGGAAATTGGATGGGAAACATTCTAAGTGAGGTAACCCAGGCTCAGAAAGACAAATCCTGCACGTTCTCTCTCAAACATGGATTCTAGCCTCTGACCATTGAATATGTGTATCCAAATGGGCATAAATATGGATAAAGACTGGAAAATTAGAAAGGATCCCACATGACTTGAAAAGAAAGACTCTAAGGCAGAAGGGTAGGGAAGACAATAGAACAAAGTGGAAGAGAGGATGTTGAGGGTGAAGGTCACAGCAGAGGAAGGGAGAAGGGAGACAAGGGAATCCAGGGTCAACAATAACGAACTACGCATGGAAACATCATATAGAAATCTATGAATTTGTACACTTATTTTGCAATGCTGATCATTTGGGAAACTGTTTTATCCTTTTGCCTGCTTTGTGCATTGGCACTGAACAAATGCATTTTGTGGTATTTCTTGTCTTTCTGCTTATTTAGAGAGGTGGCTGAGGGTGAGGAGCACCTTCCATTCCCAATCTCCTAATCATGTAAAAAAAAAAAAAGTGCTAGATACTGTTAAAAACCTCTAACAGAGCAGTTGCAGTTAGCATTTTAGGAGGTCACCCTAGTAAGGCTTGGGGGGCTGACTCCACTATCGTGTGGAGCATGTGGTTCAAACGACAGGATTTCTGAAAGAGAAGCAGGTGGAGTGGGCCCTCGGACTGCAGTGCCAGCAGGCGTGGGTTATAGAGTGTAAACCTCCTTCTTTTCCATGGCTTCGTTGTTGAACAGCTCTGATTCTCCTTGCAAGTAGTGTACTGTTTTCCAAAAGAGTAACCCTGCTCTGCATTTCTGAAGGGAAAACGATGTGTAAGTACTCTTATATTTCATAAAGCATCCTGTAAGAATGAGAAGGGCCGGGCAGTGGTGGTGTTTGCCTTTAATCCCAGCACTCAGGAGGCAGAGGCAGGTGGGTCTCTGTGAGTTCGAGGCCAGCCTGGGCTATAGAGTGAGTTCCAGGAAAGGCTCCAAAGCTACACAGAGTAACCCTGTCTCAAAAAAAAACAAAAAATGAAAAAAAACAAAAAAAGAATGAGAAGGAAAGAACACAGTCTTTGTTGAAGAAAATTTGAAGCAAAATAAACAGAATTTGTCATGAATAAATCCGTTTTACAAGAATGTTTTAAGGGGGCCAAAAAGATAGCTCAAGAGATGAAAGTGCTTGCCTACAAACCGGAAGACCTGAGTTCATTTTCCAGGACCCATGTGAGAGAAGCAGAGAACTAATTCCTACATACACGTTGTCCTCTGACCTCCGTGCATATGCTGTAACACACACACACACACACACACACACATCTATTTATTTATTTAAATTTTCTTTAAAGAATGTCTTAAAGATGTTCCCTATATGTGCGCTAGACAGTATTGTTATTGCTGTGACCAAAATTCCTGAATGAACAACTTACGGAGAAGAAGGAATTAATTGAATCACAATTCAAGATGGTTTAGTCTGTGGTTCCTTGGCTCCATACACCTGAACATCATGGTAAAACATCATGGCAGCACTGTATGATTAGGGTTTTCTTCACCTCATACTGAACATGAAGGTACTGAGTAAAAGAGGTATGGTCCCAGGGACAAATAGTTAAAAACACCACCAAGAACACACTCCAAGTGACCTGCTTTCTCTCTCTAAGCCATACCGCCTGTGCTGGCTAGTTTTATGTCAACTTGACACAAGCGAGAGTCATCAGAGAGGAAGGAGCCTCAGTTGAGGAAATGCCTCCATAAGATCCTGCTGTACGGCATTTTGTAATTAGTGATTGGTGGCGGAGGGCACAGCCCATTGTGGGGGGTGCCATGCAAGGCTGTGGTCCTGGGTTCTATAAGAAAGCAGGCTGAGCAGGCCATGGGGAGCAAGCCAGTAAGCAGCACCCCTCCATGACCTCTGCATCAGCTCCTGCCTCCTGGTTCCTGCCCTGTTTGAGTTCCTGCCCTGACTTCCTTTGATGATGAACGGCGCTGTGGAAGTATAAGGCAAATGAACCCTTCCCTCCCCAATTTGCTTAGGTCATGGTGTTTCATCACAGCAACAGAAACCCTAAGACATTGCCTAAGGTTTCCAGAACCTCACAAAATAGCGCCATTAGCTGTGGACATTGACACAGGAGCCTGTAGGACACATTCCATACTAGAATCATAACAAGGGAGAAAGGAAGTCATAATTTTTAAGGGTCCAGCTAATATGAAGGAGAACAAACATGAACAGCAAATTTAAAGTAAAAAGACTTTTCTTCTCCAGCTCTCTAAACTATGCTTGGTTGTAGAAACAAAACATGTAACAGTGCTATTGTTCCGAGATATGTAAATATTTAAGACTATTTTGAGTGAGGGAGAAAAGGAGACATCAAACAAGGAAATACTCCTCCACTTCATTTTCACTGATAAAATGTAAAGTCATCACCGCCATCTAGTTCCAAAATATTTTCACCATCCCAAAAGGAAGCATCATGCCCACTCTGCAGTCGCTTGGCATTCTGCTTCTTCCCATCTCTACCAACTGCTAACTGACTTTCAGTCTCCATGGATTTGATTATTCTGGACATGTTGCGTATACAGAATAACCCATTATGTGGCTTTTTGTGGCTTGTTTCTTTCACTTGGGAATCACACAGAAAGGTAATGAGTGAAGTTGCAGGAGCACTGAGGGTGTGTGTGGCTGTGCATCTCCTATAAATGTCCCTGGCATTCTGCAGTATCCATTTGCATCTCACAACAAAGTTGAAAAAATGCCTCCTTTAGCCTCATTTCACCATGTGAAAACTGTGGCACAAAAATTTCAGATAGTCTGCCTTATGTCACAGGCCGACTTTGAACTCGGATCATTGAGAAAACAACTCCTAGCCACTCATTACCATGCAGTCTCAGAGATCTCACTGTGACCCAGGTCATGAGAAGATATCTGGAGGTCTGACCACATTGTAATCCTCAAGTGTATCAACAGCATCTCCTCATGCTAACATCTACACATGGCAGAAGAAAGAATGAGTGATAGGAGAGAACTCTCAGCTGTCTCTTTGTTAATTTATTCATGATGGTGGAGAGCTCATCATTTAGTCATTTCCCAATTATCTCCTTTTAATAACACCATAATATGGATTCAGTCTCAACAAGATTTGGCCTTTGTATGCCACCTTCAAACTGTAGCTCTCTCCAAAATGACACCCCCCTCCTAAGATCCTTCATGAGAAATGCGTACACATTACTAAACTCCACAGGTGTTGTCAGAGGAGACTGAGCCCCCTGTCCTCTTGACATCTCTTGTCTATTGGTCTTCATGGCATGTGTTCTTGAAATGATTATACACTGGAAAGCAGTAGCTCAGAGGCAAAACTAAGCATTGCTTTTCAGAAGAGGAGACAGATCTCACAGTAAACTGTTGGCACTCCACTGACTCCTGAACCAACTGTGGGATCTGGAGAACTCTACTGTGCCAGCTGGTGAACCAGTACCTATCCTGTTACCTAGTCATTCCATAACTACCAGGCACTAAACACTCCATCCCTTGGCATTTCTCTGCAACTGAGCATTATGACGTGTTCTTGAGATGGACCCAATCTGGCCAAGTTTGGATGCCTAGGGCTTAGTTAGAGCTCTGGAGTGAGGCACACACGTCACTGCCAGCTACGCACTAGCAGGCTCGCTCATATTCTTAGCTTCATTAAGCACCAGTGTCCTCATTACAAAAATGCGAATGGTGTTGATTTCATAGGGTGGTTTTAAGGATGAACTTAAATGAAGCATGGAGCATGCAGAGCAGGATGTTTGGCACATGAAGCTAAGCACTAGGAAATGAAGGTTGTTATGATTAGTGTTGTTGTGTCTCGCATAGTGCTTTCCAACTGAACTCCCTGAAGGGTGAAAGAGTCTTGGATCTTTGATGCAGGCTCTAACTTGTAGTTGTCAATACCCACTCCTAGCTATTGAGTACTTGAAATGTGGCTAGTGTGATTCCATCTAAGTTTAAATAGCTGCATGCAGCTAATAACTACTATGTGAGACTGCACATATACCCCTTAGCCAACAACCAGACGGGTTGGCCAGATTAATTGAGCAAATACTTCCATTATCATCACAAACAATGAGAATGGAATCATAAAAGTGAGGGGGGAAACCTTCTGATAAGATATTTTCACATTAAAATAATGAATAGGAAATGTTTCTTTATGTAGAGCCTACCATACACACACACACACATACATACATATATATATATAAAACTGGTTTCAAATGAAGTACAAGAGATGCTAGAGACACATTTTTTTAAAAATAAATGAAAATAAAGTACAGTAGATTCAATTATTTAACCAATAATGATCCCCTTCTCCCCCATCTCCTGTGTCCTGACAGTTTTGAATAGGGTCATATTACTTGCTTTGGTCAATGAAAGTGGACAGGGGTTTTCAGAGGCAGTCTATATATCTTTTCACCTCTCTGAGGTTTATGACCTCCACCCAGTAAAAAAATATATCCCAGTGTGGCCCGGTCCCAGAACAAGCACTCGAAGCTGACATAAACTTGACCCACAGGCCGAAGCACAGAAACCCTTCATGAATGACAAACAGTTAACTTGGTCTGCCGCTAGGATTTTGTAGCTATTTTCTGCTGTGTGGACTTCTTTTGCTGCAAATCTGGCTAACATGGGGATGGACGTATATTGGGTGTCTCCAAGGCAATGAACTTATGAAACCTATGCCACAAATAATGCAATGGTTGATTTAAAATCATGTTGAGCCAGGCAGTGGTGGTGCACAGCTTTAATCCCAGCACTTGGGAGGCAGAGACAGGTGGATCTCTGTGACTTTGAGGCCAGCCTGGTCTATGGTCTACAGAACAAGTTCCAGGACAGCCAGAGCTACACAGAGAAACCCTATCTTGAAAAACAAAACAAAAGAAAGAAAGAAAGAAAGAAAGGAAGGAAGGAAGGAAGGAAGGAAGGAAGGAAGGAAGGAAGGAAGGAAGGAAGGAAGGGAGAAAGAAAATCACGTTGAGGCAAGGATTTCATAACAGATCAATTTACATTAAAATGTTTAAGTAAACTCATGGATAAAGCATCCATGATTAGTGGTTAAAAGAATGAGGTACTCCAGAGAAACAGAACTAAAAGGAGATATATACATACATACATACACACATACATACATACATACATACATACATACATACATACATACACACATGTATAAAGAGAAGGGAAAGATTATAATGAATTGGATTGCCAGAACAATCTGCCATCTGCATCCTAGAAGCCTAGGTAAGCAAGTAGCACACAGACTCCAGAATAATGCTTGCAAAACAGGGCATCCAATGACTGTATGTCCTAGCCTGAGGTCCAGAGAAGGTAAGATGTGATATCTCAACTCACATAAGCAGGCAGGAAGAAAATCTGGAGAATTCCTTCCTTCTTGCTGCATTTTTGTTCTATTTTGTCCCTCAACAGATAGACTGGGGCCAACCCATACTGGGAATTGCAACCCTCACTGCTTAGTCAAAAGACTAATTTCTTCTGAAAACACTCATATGAGCACACCCAGATATGTTTCCTCTGGGAATATTCTGAAAAGTATGATACACATACACACACACACACACACACACACACACACACACACACACAAATTAACCATCACTGCCAGACATAGCTGTGTATGGCTTTAATCCCAGCACTTGGGAGAGAGAGGCAGGCAGATCTCTATAAATTTGAGGCCTTCCTGGGCAACATGGAATGCTCCAGGCCAGCCAAGGCTGCATAGTGAGACCCTGTCTTTAAAAAAAATAATTAACCATACAGAGACTAAACCCCCCAAAACTGAAGACCATCTACTGGAGACCATTGTGATTTTTTTCCAGCCTGACTGTCAAGGCCATTATCAAAGACAAATGGTTACTACAGCTGGACCAGGAACACACTACCCGGCATCTATCACTTGTTCTCACTCTGTTTACCAAATAAAAATTTCCTCTAGAATCTTTACAAATAGGTGGAGTAGTCATTACCTGGGTTTTTAATATATCTTGCAGTAAGTGTTAAAATATCCATTGGTAAAGCTCATACATAAGGTATGATTTCATTAGAAACATAGTTCTAAGCATCCATCTTTTCCACTGAACAGTACTTTTCCACTCTCATAAGCATGAAGTTGCTTTAATACAACTTCTATTAACTTCATGAATGCCTTTGCCTACCCCATAGTACTTGCTGGTATATGCTGAGCAATGTAGCTCTATGACTCGCTAAAGTGTAATGGGGGTTTATTGAAAGGCATGCCAGATCAAGGTAGTAGGTAAATTTAATTTGGAGGAGGGAATAGATGATGATAATAGACAGCTCAAACTAATTAGAAAGTAAATTTCAGAGGGAAAATAAGAAACAAGTTGTGAAGCCCAACGAGGGAGATGGAACGATTTTGCTCCTGTGAATAGTCAAAGTCTCACAGTTTCTGGAACATTCATAATCTTCCCTCTTCTGCAGCCTCTCTTGAGACTGACCCAGCCACACAAGCCTCAGATCACAGCACCAATCGATTGTCTTTTCTGTCCTTGGGTGTCGCAAAACCATGGGCCATGCTGCCCACCACTGAGGCTGCTGAGGGACTGACAGGAAGATGCAGCAGCTCCTGAGCTGAAGCCTGTCATGCAGTTAGGCCCTGCTGTGCCCCTCACTGAAGTGAAAAAAATAGCTTTCTTCCCTGTTTGTATAGAACATTCTTCTAGAATGTCTGCCCTAAAACCATGTTTTCTTATGAACTTTCTACCACCATTTCTCCTAGTGGACTTTTTTTGGACTCCACCCCCTGCCCTGCATTGTTTGGACCCAGGAAGATAATACTGATGATGTTCTTTCTTGGGTATTACCAAGTCTCTGCTGACCTCTTATCCTAGACTCATGTATGAACTTGTCTGCTGGCTTATACTAAGATAAACATTCATATAAGCCAATTACTGACAACCTCATCCTGACAGCATCAAATACGGCATGCCCCAAAATATCTGAACCTCATAATGAACATAATGTAGACTTTCATACTAATCTAGGACAGCTCCAACCATGACTTTAAGAAACTCAGTGAAAGTAAGACTCCAGTTTGCACCTAAAGGCTCTTTACTGGAAACCCTGCGTAGATTGCCAAAAACAATGGTTGACAGAGAAGTATCCTTCAGTGCATGTCTTAAGACCAATTGCAGAAACTAGGACCTTAGGACAGCGTGACTGACTGAGTGCTCCAAAATACACAGTCAGGCCACAATTTAGATTTAGATTTGAAAAATAAAAATAAAAACCATATATATGACATAAAGTTAGAAAGGGAAATATTTTCACAAAGCCAAGAGAATTTAAACTAAAACCAAGTCAGAAGAGTTCAAGTGTATGTAGACGGTAAAGATCTCAAAACCAAAGATTTAACCCCCAGTGTAAAGCTGAAAACCAATGAAAATTTGCCATCAGGGAAAGGGTAACTTGGGGAAAATAATGTGTGGTTCAGGAGCAAAAATGAAAGTGGTTTACCTGCCTGGTTTATAGTCACACTAGAGTAACCCTTGAAGGATCAGTGCCCAAAGCCTGATCTCATAGGTCTACTGAGTTCACATGATGTCATGGGAAATAGTTTGAGTCAAGAATTGCCTTAAAATGTGTTCAAAACGCAACGATGTACACTAAATGCTTCATCGTGCATGAAATTCTAGAGCATGCTAAGATGGAATGTACTCCGGGTTGCTTAAGGAATGGTGGGTTGACAGGCCAGAGACCTGAGCAATCTTGTTAGGTGACGTGAATGCCTCATGACTTGACAGGAGACAGGTATCAAAACTGACTAAACAGCACACTGAAGCCTGAGCATTTCACTGTCCATAAACAATAACTTGGACAATATTTTAAATGCTAAAACAAAAGTATCATGAACCAAAAGCAAACCTATATAAGGTTCCAACCAAAGTAATGCTGTCACCATCACAGGGAAATTTCTACACTCCACTCCTGATTGTGTATAGAAAAGGAATGCTTTCCTCTTCCTGGTTTCTGGAAGCTCCATCAGGACCTAAATCTGAGGCTCCCAGTGGCCTTTAAATATTGTAAGAGCTCAACCACTTCACAGCTAGAATGCAGTACAGGAACATGACAGCTCCTAGCATTCTGAACTTGGACTCCCAACTATCTTTAAATACTTTTGCGCATGTGTATATGTATATGGTATTCATGTATGTACTTGTATTCACACGTGTGTGGTACTCGTGCATGTAGAGGCCTGAAGTTGATACCAAATGTCTGAGTCCCTTGATCAGTCTTCACTATATGTATTGAAGCAGGATCTCTCTCTGAATCCAGAGCTTACCGATTCCAGCTACTCTAGCTAGCCAGCTTGCTCTAATGTTCCCATCTCTTCTTCCCAAGTGCTGGGACTCTAAGCGGTCTCCATACCTGTCTAACTTCTTTGTGCATTCTGGAGATAATCTCCGATCCTCATGCTTGAAGGCCAAGTGCTTTATCTACTTAAACATCTCCCCAGCCTTCTCTTTTGTTTAAAATACTTTTTCATTAATTAACCAGTGTTTGCAATTAAGGACCTAATTAGCATGACAGCTGGTACCAGAGTGAGTAGCTATACACTCAGATTCAGGAATGAAGAATAGTATCTGGGAAATATCTGGCATGAAAAGCTTGGGGGGGGAACTGAGGATATGTATGGTATGAAAATTGCAGCCTACATGACACACAGTAGTTGAAGAGCTGATTAAACTGTGCCCTGGAATCTCCAGAAATGAAATGTCCATTAAAGACTAAGTTTTGTGGGACTAGGAAGCAACATCACAGCCAGGGTCTCTTAATCCTCAATATAGCCTGCTGAGGAGGCCATTATCATGTTCTTTGTTTAAAGAGGATGTGGAGCTTAGAGAGGAAAAAGCTCACTGGGATGCTGTTCTCAAAGTGGTTCTAAACCACCTACAATGTGCCTAACATCCTTCATGGATAGCTTATAGACACATGTTTATCCACAGTATAAATTCCATTCATGACATTGGCCAGTGCCCTCTGGGAAAGGGCTGAAAATGGATTATGGTACAGTAGAGGGAAAATCAACTCTTTTCCTCTAGTTTCTTTTTCTTTTTTTGTTGTTGTTACTTGTTTGTTTGTTCGTGTTTCAAGACAGGGTTTCTCTATGTAGCCCTGGCTATTCTAGAACTCACTCTGTAGACCAGGCTAGCCTCAAACACAGAGATTCACCTGCCTCTGCCTCAGGAGTGCTATGATTAAGGGCATGTGCCACCACTGCTCAGCTTTCTTCTTTAGTGAACATTAGTAATTATACAAAATAATGGGTTTCACTGTAGCATTTTCATGTGTGCTTAATAAAATATTTTTATCCTATTTATTTGTCCTACCAATTACCCTCTTAGCCTGCCTTCCTGTTCCCTGATTCTCCTTTTCTTCCCTAACTGTCTCCACTCTACTTCTACTTTTCTGTCTTTTTTATTTCCTTTAGATTCCTCATGTTGAAGGCATATACTACTTGTCTTTGTAAGTTCAGTTTATTTCATTTAAGATGATTATTATAGACACAATAGCATGTGGAAGGCATTGTATGTGAGGGGTGTGCAGTAAAGAAACCACCAAAATGACTGCTCAATTATTAAGAGGGAGGTTTGTGAATAAGAGAAAGAAAATATCCAGAGGCATCTGAAGTGTCCAGACAGAGAGAAAAAGAAACAGAGTGGACATGGACAGGAAGCCAGAGAATGGGAGAGAATAGTGGAGATAGAGCTGGGTTATAAGGAGGATGAGCAGCTGTGGGAGGGATGCTCATGAGCTAGAGCAGACCTAGGAGTTGAGTGTAGAAAGGGGAGGTCAGAGGGGCCAGGAGGCTTTGAAATGTATAACAACTACTTGTGAGTAGGAACTGTTGGAGCCTGGAGGTCAGCGTGGACTTTGATAAACTGGTAGGCACTCTGTAGGTATAGATCAATGGAGAGCCATATGTCCCTTCTGCCAGAGGCAAGGGAAATGACTCCTTTTTGCAGACAGAAAACCTGTTTCACAAGATCCTGAGGAATGCTGGGTTTTAATCTAACTGCCAGAAATCTTTCTATAGCCCAGTTTGAATTGAGCCAGGACTGTCATTTCTGGACATATAGATTGTTTCAGACCTAACAGGGATCTACTAAGATTTCCAGGTTCGCCGGGCGGTGGTGGCGCACGCCTTTAATCCCAGCACTCGGGAGGCAGAGCCAGGCGGATCTCCGTGAGTTCGAGGCCAGCCTGGGCTACCAAGCGAGTTCCAGGAAAGGCGCAAAGCTACACAGAGAAACCCTGTCTCAAAAAAACCAAAAAAAAAAAAAAGATTTCCAGGTTCTTGTGTCCTGGAGCAATGAACTGGACCAGGGACACTTAACAGTGATGGAAATAAGAGCAGTTGATTAAGAAAGAAAAAGGTAATGAGCTAATAGTGAGCCGGGGAAAAAAAAGACATACACTCAAAAGCCCTGCACCACATGAGTTCTGATCTTTCCTAGGTTATTTACATAGCACCACCTTCCCTTACATTTGTACATGAAGGCTGTTGTCTGTTTGTTACATATAACCCATGTGGAGAAACAATTCCCGTCTTTCTCTGCCGCCTGGCTCCTTTCATATATTAATCTAGATAATGCCTCTTTCCCCATATCTTTACTGTCCTGACACAATGATGATTCACAGTTCTACCCATTTTACTATTGATAATATTATTTTGTTCATTTTTGTTGTTGTTGTTTGGAGTTTTGTTGTGATTGCTGTTGTTTGGGGGGATTAAACCTAGGGCCTTGCACATTCGAGGAAGTGTTTCAGGACTGAGCTATCATCCCAACATTTTACTTAGCCATTGATGGACACCCCCTGATTCTATAACTTGACTATTACAAATAGTGCAGCAATTAAAATTGGGTTGCAAGTATATATAATGTATACTGACTGATTATTTTAGGCATACCCTAGAAATGATGCAGTTGAATTATATAGTAGTCTATTTATAGTTTCTTAAAGAATCTCCACATTTATTCCCATTAAAGTTGGACTACTTTATATTCCCACCAACACTACATAAGAACCATTTATTTCCCTGTATCCACACCAGAACTTGTTTCATTTTGTTTTTTCTTGATGAAAGCCATTCTAGCTGGAGTGAGATACAATTTCAGTGTAGTTTTGATTTGTTTTTCCTGGTGACTAAAGATGTTGAACATCTTTAATTTATTTTATTTATTGGAAACTTCCTTTTGAAAATACCTTTTCAGTTCACTGCCTCCTTTATTGATTGAATTAGTTGGAGATATTAGCTCTTAATCATTCTGCTATGTGACTCCAAATACGTTGACACACATCCTGTGGCATAATTACAGCTTGAAGTGACTCTTTAGAGAATAATTTTAGGTTGAAAATAAATTTTCCCAGAAGCCACAAAGAAAAAAAAATAGATATATCTGGGAGAATTTATTTTCAACCTAAAATAAACAACCAAGCCGGGTCTATGGGGCTGAGCAAATATGTAGCAAAGGGAAAACTGAGGCTAGCATAGCAACTGTCCATTCACAGGAAGTAACAAAAATTAACCAGAGCTAGGTTCAAAAGGTCATGGATCTCTCAGGACAGCCAAGAATAATTAAAAAGGCATCTCTGCTTCAATCCTTCGATCTTTCCTGTTTTCCTGCATTGACTCTTCCTTCAACTAATCAACTGGTGCTAATGATTCCAAAGGCTTGGGCATCTCCTATAGATCTCATGTTTTGTTGTATTGGTTGGTTGGTTGGTTGGTTGGTTGGTTGGTTGGTTGGTTGGTTTTGTTTTGTTTCGAGATTGGCTTTACTTGAGTTAAAATGCCCACTCTTGGACCAATCAGAGTCATGTACAAAATGACTGTGGATATGCCAATTATTATTGCATTAAGGGAAGAGTTATAGGATTTGTAGCAATACAGGCACACAGCACTGCCTTAAGGACTCTTACTTTGTTTCCAAGTCTACCCATTGACTGTCAACAGTATCAGGATTCCTTTGGCTGCATCAAGGTTAACCAAACCCTTGATATCCTTCATGTTTTCTCATCCCACTTTATTCTCACCAAACTTTGTAGATTTATTACTACTTGAAGGTATATATTTGTTCCCATCCCTGCTGCTCACCCTAGATCATTGACTTTTTTCAATAAAAGGATATTTGCTGTGCACTACCTAGCAGATAGCACCAAACGAATGTTTCATAGGTGAATGACTCAGTGAAGGAGAATGGTGATGAGGACAACCTTCCTTCATCTTGTACCTCTGCCTCCTTCCCAAACCTCTGCCTCCTTCCCAAAATTGTCCGTAAAGAGGCACAGCCATTTGAAGCATGAAACTCCTCATTTTGGAGTCTATTCATCTCCAATTTTCATAAGGTCCAGAAAGTTTGGGAAGGTTTCCACTCATATATTCATCTCCGTGTTCAGTCATGACTAATAGCCAATGAATCAGAATAGGATGACATCGTACCAACAAACTATCTGACACATTGTAATTCTCCTTTGATTCTTAGGGCCCTACAGGATTTGGTTAAGCTCAGGCTCACACATTAAAAGCATAACTTGCATGGTTAAATGACCCTGGAGGAAAACAAATATTTAAGTCTTGGTTTGGTTTATTGGGATGGATCTGAAATAACAGTCTATTTATCATGACTTCTGTCCTGGATTCTACCTGAGTGCCATGAAAGAAAGACACCTCAACCAAAGGTAACCTACCAGAAGGTAAATCTAGTAACAACTTTAGCAAATACAGGATGTGAACTACAAAGAGAAATGATTGGTGCTGGGGTTGTGCCTCAATGGTAAAGTCACAGAGCACTTGCAGAGGGGGGAGTGGAGAAGGGAAAAGGGGGAAGTAGAAAAGGGGGACAAGGAAGAGGAGAGCTATTTTTGGTTAGCGGGTTCAGAGATTTGATTCCGTTATGGATTGGCCCCATTCTTTTGAGCCTACAGTGAGGCAGCATACCACAATGGAGCACATAGCAGGGTGAAGTCTGTTACCTAATGGTTAAGGGATGCAAAAGACAAAAAAGACTGGAATAAGAGTCCTACTGTTATCAAATTTAAGGGTCACAACCTGTGCCCCAAGTCAGGTCTGACCACTCATCCTCAATAAACCAATTAAAAGAGCCAAAGTAAAAGAGGAGTGCAGAAAAAGGAAGGTTTGAGGGTTTTTTTTTTCTTTGTTTTTTTGAGACAGGGTTTCCCTGTGTAGCTTTGGAGCCTATCCTGGAACTCACTCTGTAGCCCAGGCTGGCCTCAAACTCACAGAAATCCTGTTCTGCATTCTCAGATCTGTTTTTCTTATTAATGATAAACATTAACAATTTGACATTTCATAAGGAGTCTTTCCCAGCTGGCTATTTTGTTTGTTTGTTTGGTTGGTTTTTCTGTTTTGTTTTGTTTTGTTTTGAAAATGCTATGGATGACACACATCAGCCCTGAGGGAATGTGACAGATCACATCCTCAGAGGCACCGAAGTCCAAGCCCCACAGGCCTCATGCAGATAGAGGCAGTGTCATCCAGACTCCTGGGGTACTTCTCAAAAGTGTTGGATTCTTTCTCCACTGTGCCCATTTCCCATCTTCAATTGATGCCTTCCAAGATTGAGCTGTCATTATAATAAGGAAATGGCTGCTGTAAAGAAAATTCATTTTTGTTTCAAAGGACCACAAATCTTGAAAGTGTATTTTCAAACACTGTTCTGATGTGGCACGCATCCACACACAACAAGAAATTAGAGCCAGAGGGGTGCAACGGAGCACATTACCATAACGCTTTCTCAAGTTTTGGTTACTGTGGGACATTACTCATTGATGACTCAGCCTCAGAGTGGAACTTGTCAGTTATTCATCCAGGATTCATTTCAGACATCCACGTGGCATACCAGTCTATTTGAAGAGCCATGGAAACCCCCTAATTACCAATTATGCCCCCTCAGAGTCTTGACATTCACAAAAGACAGGCAGATATTTTTTTTTGTGGGTAACTTCTGGAGGCAGAGATTTAAACAAAGACAGGAGAAGTTTGTTGGCTATCTCCTCAGAAATCCCAACAGAGCCCTCATGGAAACCTTCTACTTCACTGTGATGACAACAGGCAGGTACAGTACCTTGAATATTTGTAGCTGTGTTGGAACAGTGTCTGTTAGGAGAGTTGACTAAAATAGCTGTAAGGAATTGTGCTATCTATTTCCTTAAAATTACATACAATACCTATAAGTTTGTGTGTATAGACACACATATATGGTTTAAATGAAGGTAAGTCACTTAAGCTAACAATGCTCCCACCTAGAGCCATAGACTATCTGATAAAAACCCTAGTACCAGGGGAATGAGAACTTCCCTTTCAAATTGTTGGTCAAGGGAGTTCAAGAGCCTCCCAAAACAATATAGGCTGTTGCTGTTGCCTTTGGTTGTCTCGAAGAGGTTGATAATAAATCCCTGTTGCTGAAAACACTGAGCACTTTGGACACAAGACTCAGAGGAGCTGAGCTAGATCTGGCCTGGAAGCCTCCTTCCTAAGGACTAGCTTTCATGATACCAGAAGGTGCCATGCAGTCTTCCAAAGGTGGGGAAAAATTAGTTCTAATCAGCTATGATGCCTATGAACAATGACTACCATGGCAAGATATCCCAAAAGGTGCAACAGTGGTATTTATACTTTGGCAGCAACCAACAACTGTCTAATTGTTAAGGCCTGTTAACTAAAAGGAAATCCACCTGGTATTGGAAACCTTGCCAACTACCCAGGGCGAGTGGAGTCATGGATCTTAAAGGAGAGCCTGCTGCCATCACTTTAGTAAAGCAGTATAATTTCTAAGTGCACTCTAAACACGTGTGCATATGCTCACGGGTAAGTGTAGCTTCCACCCCCTCATCAAGAAACTTCTCTTTCAACAGACAGAGACCATTATAGAAAACCACAGTTGGTCAAAATGCAGAAAACAGCTGATCATGGGGTCCCTGGCCCCAGTGGATACATCTAACATATAACTCCTAAAGCACAGTGAACAATGCAAAAGAGGGAGAGAGATGGTAAGAGCCAGAGGACCAGGAAATCTGCTGAGATTGTGTCTCCTACAAATGACAAGGAAGCTTCACTATGATGCTTCAAAAGCATGGCGGCCTAAACAAGCCCTGAGAAAGTACACCACTAGACATGCTAACATGGAAGGAGGGAAATTAACTGGCTTGAGAAAACCATAATCAAAGGCATCATATGACTGTTTTTTAATTTTAAAAATCAAACTAAAAATTTCAATTATTTACTAAACAAATATAAATTCAATAGAGAACAACCTAAATATAAATATCTCACTACAACACTACTGAATTTACTCAAGTATCTTACCCTAACATAATTAAATTATTGGAATCATTTTAAGATAATGTCTTATAGGTAGATATTGGTCAAAAATGTTATACTTCTACTTTTTGTAACACTAAAGTTTTCTTCAGATTATCTCTTTGTGCTTTGCAAAGTCTCAATATAAGAATAGTCAATATCTATTTTGTGTGCTACAGATATTTCCCATGGTTTTGTTCGTTCATTAATTCATTTTGTACAAAGTCACTTGTTGCCAAGGCTGGAACTCACAATGTGACTAAGGATGATCTTGAACTCTGTTAAATTCCTGATCTACCTCCCTCCATGTGCAAGTGCTGGAATTACAGACAAGAGCAACCACACCATGCCACCGGCTTTCCCAAGTTTGTCTTTTAATTTGCTTTATCGTGCTTTTGCTTTATACACTTCAAATTGTTATCATTCAAAATGGTGTTGTTCCTCTTTGTGTTTCTCCTATGGTTCTGCATGTAAAGTTCAGTTATCTTTAAATCTATTGTTCATCAGATACTGTTGACGCCTTTTTTCCCTTGTTCTGGTATCAGAGATTTGTTTGTAATAAGGTTTTTCCAAAATCAAACAAAGGATTTTAACTAGGAAAAATATAGATTCCCTTTTGCTTACTAATTCATTGATATTATAATCATTCCTTCCCAGTTATATCATAGTCACAGATCTTTTTAATTACTCACTCAAGATCAAACTCAGATAGTCAGGCTTGAAGGCAGCAAACTTATCCACTGAGCCATCTTGTTGACTCTACCCAGAGAGACTTTCAAATCAAGATTATAGATATGAACATTTAACAAATGCCCTAATGTACCTAATGTGGTACTCAGAGTTTCTATGGCTCAGGAATTCAATATCAGCTTGAATAGACACTCTCAGACTCAAGGTTCTTCATGATGCTGCACTCAGACATTTGTTTGACAGGACTGTTAACCATTGGAAAGCTTTCCTGGGAATGGAGGCTCCTCTTCCAAAGGGACAACTCCCATGGCTAAAAGTTGGTACTGGCTGTGGGGAAAGGTCTCTTTTATATATGTGAGCTTCCACATGAATGCCTATGCATCCTAAAAAGATGATGTCTGGCTTCTTCAATAATGAGCACTCTCAAAGAATGACACAGACATTGCGAGTCACCCTATGACCCAGTCTCAGAATTCACTCTGTCACCTCTACCAAATTATACTTGCCACACAGCCTAACCCTGATTCTATGTGGAAGGATACAACACATATATCAAGTAGTAAAAACCCTATGTGGAATGATATAACACACATACCAGGTAGTAAAAATCTTTAGGTGTCACCTTGAAGGATGGCTGCCACTACGACAAACAGAGATTAGGACTAAATACAGTGGGAAGTCAAGTAATTTTCACTCGTAAAGTTATCAAGCCCGTTCTTTCTTATGCTCTAGAATTAGCTCATTCTCCTACATGTTTTAAGACATGTGACTCTGGTTTACATTTGTCACCCAGAATTCATTAGCTATAAACTTAATCCCTGCTCCAACAATACTGAAAGGTGGGGCTTCTTTTCTCATTATTTTTTATTAATTTTTGAGAATGTTATACAATGAATTTTGATCATATTTAACTGTCACTCCTCACCCTCAACTCCTCCTAGATCCATCACTGCACCTCCCTGACTGCCCTCCAACTTCATGTCTTTTTAAAATAAACCTCCATCTCCATGTCTGCAAAGCATAAATAATCAGACTACCTGCTTCATATATCCTTGAGTGCAGAGCCATTCACTGGTGCATGGTCAAACTACCAATGATCACACCCTTAAAGAAAACTAACTCTCTCCCCAAAAGTCATGAGCTATCAATATTTTCTTAGGAGTAGAGCTTCATGAACCCCTTCCTACTGCATGCTAGAATCTGGCTTGATCTTGTGCAAGTCTTGCACATGCTACTACTGTTGCTATGAGCTCTTAAGCACTGTCATGTCTAGAAGACACTCTTACTCCAGTGTTCTCTGGCCTCTAACCCTTATCAATCTTTCTATCCCCTCTCTTCAGCAATGGCACCTGAAGCCTGTGGAGTGGGAGTGATATTGATGTCCCATTTGTAGCTGAACACTCCACTAATGCTTATTGTCTGCACTTTGAGTTTCTGGATTAAATACCATCCACTGCACAAAGAAGCTTCTCCTATAAGGTACGATAATGACCAATCTATGGGAAATGGGACATGTAAAGAGTGATTAGTCATTCGGTATCACCCTCACAAATAGATAAATGTTGTTATTGTAGGAGTGGACTGGTTATAATATGAAGGGCTTGGCGCCCTTTCCTTTCTCTTGATATGTGATACCTTTCACCATGTTACAACACAGCAAGAAGGTCCTCACCAGATGCTCTTCCCCCAGACTTGGACATCCCAGATGCTCTCCCCCATTACTTGGACATCCAGGTTTCTAGATTTGGGAAACAAATAAACTTCTATGATTTAAAACTAACTCCATCTGTGATATCCTGTTGTAGCAGCAGGAAACAGGCCAACAATTTCAACCAATCTGAGATACCATATATTTATCTCAACCTGGAAATTATTAAACCAGCCACCCTTTATTCCCTCCATCCTATTCCCAATAGCCATGCTACCCACTAGCCTCACTTCACTATCCCAATGAACCACTTAAAACATACTCTATTAATCAACCCTGGCTCTCTTGCATCTTCAGTGTCTGTCTTTATCGCTTCCTATGACTTTGTCTATAAACATGTTCTAGTTTCTTCATACTAAAGCTGGACACCTGTAAGCTAGCATCTCCAGGGCTACCACTCTACCACTCTCCTGCTTGGTAATATGCATCAGTTCCTTAGGGTCAAAGTCCTAAATCTGAGCTGGGAATGGAGGTTCACACCTCTAATTCTAGCACCTAGAAAACGGTCACAGGAGAATTGCCATGAGTTTCAGGCTAGTCTTGGCTACACAGTAAATTTCAAGCCAACCTATGTGAAAACTTGTCTCAAAAACCGAGCAAGAAAGGTCTTGATGTGCTAAATAGAGCTTCTAGAATCTTGTATATTATTTTTATCTTATTATTTTTATCATCATTATTTTCATCTCATCTATCAGTATTCCACTTCAGCCACACTGGGCCCATTATTATTTTCTAGGAATGTTGTGCATGAAAATACATATAACTCAAAGAATATAAAACCTAATACTGGCACAAACTTGAAAAAATGATAATTTTCTTGACATCTATAAGTAGATAGTTCCAAGATGTGTTCAATAGCTCAAGAATATGAATGTTCCAGAATCTTTCCTTTCACCTCTGAATCTCCATCTCCACATCTGCAAAGTTCCTGCCTCCTAAGGTTTTATGAAAAAGAAAGATAATGCATTTGAAATATGATCATAACACCTAATACGTAGAGGGTGATATCTAATAGTCAGCCATGTGTTTATTTCTTTTGTTGCTAGTAGTGGTTCACATACCATCTCAACATCCTAAAATGGCTGCTCAACAAAACATAGACAGTATTGGAAATCACACACACACACACACACACACACACACACACACACACACACACGCCACCTTAGTAAAACTACTTATTGCTTTAGCACCTCCTTCACAAAATCTATCAAAAAGTTCAAGCAACCATAAGCAAAGAAGAGGAATTACTGGAAGACTGGAGAAATGCCCAATAAATCTCAACAATGGAAAATAAAATCAGACTTCAAGGGAACGATTACAACAAACTAAGGAGTCAGAAGCAGGACTCACACATCTCCGTCTCTCAAAAGCTCTTTCCTCTCTCTCCCCATCTCCCCCTGCCCCTCGGTGTGCTTTTGTAAATCTCACTGAGATCTCCAACCCTAGAATCTCTAAATCCACTTTCAAATTTCTACTAATAACAGTCTAACTGCTCCCATTTTGTCTGTCTTTGATCCAGATAACTCTAAGAGAAGGGCAAAAGAATGTCCACATGGTTGCATCGTTCCTCAGGGCACGAGGGAGCAGAGCAAAGGGGCATGAGAAGGCCGAGTAGGAACAAAGATGGAAGGCTGGTGTAGAAGAAATGAGTGGCCTTTCTGGCAAAAGCTCCTGGCAAATAAATTATTTTGACTCAAGGAGTAAAATCAACTACATACCCAACTACTTAGTTGAAACTTACATCTTGCTTAAGGAAATAAAATTAAGTATCTTTGTATATTTGCATATAAGTAAGTGACCTCATTTATATCATCCTTTAAATAGAGGGCAACAAATACCTATATTCACAAATATATACATAAATAACTAATGAGTAATACTGACTAATGACAAAGTCAGGAAATATCACCAGAAAGTTAATTACTTGATGTTTACATTTTTAATCTCAAAATAAATTTTGAGTAATTAAGGTATTCCCTGACTTACTTATAAATCCTTCTTTTCCTAGCTCAAAGAAGCCAATTTCAAATAACAAATACTTTCATGTAGATCCTTCATCTTGCTATATTTTGTGTTGTTATAACACAATATCTGAAACTAGATAATTTATAAAGAAAATGAATTGATTTCTTACAACTCTGCAGCTTGAGAAGTTCGAGGTCGAAGGGCCTGCATCTGGTAAGGATCTTGGTGTTGAATCATTCCTCAGTAAGAAACAGGATGAGGCGCCGTGACTGAGACATAAGGAAGGGGTAGGACTTACCCTCCCAGCAGAACCTATCCCCACAATAATTAATCCACTCCAGAGATAATGGCCTCAATTTATTGTGAGTATCCTTGGGATCTAACCACCTCACAGGGCTCCAACTCTCAACACTTGTACTGGGAATCAAGTTCCAATACAGGGACTTTAGAGGATATTCAGACCCAAGCTTCTCTAATAAATCTGTCCTTAAAGTTGACAGGATCCTCCAGTAAGAGCATCTTCTCTAAGCCAACTCATTATTTAGTTGAAAGGATTGCTGGGAAATAATCCTTTGCCTTCACAATGGTGGGGAACTTGTTTTGAGAAATGGGTCTCATTCTTTGCTAGACAATTGATTATAGTTACTCCTGAGTAACTTCTCAATCTTTTTACTTTATTATTTATTTGTTTGTTTGTTTGTTTAAGGAGATGGTGAGTACATATGTGAACCTCAGGGGACCACTTAGGGAGTCAGTTTTCTCCTACCACATGGCTTCCAGGGACTGAAAGGTAGGTTGTCAAATTTGGCAGTAGGTACCTTTATCCACTAGTGGCCTCACCAGGCCCTCCCTGGTCTTTGAAAAAAAATATATTGTCTCTGTATTTGAACACTGAACCAAACCATTTAATTTTTGAATTATAAAATGAAGTGAGAAACACATATTTGGTTTTTTGAGACAGTGTTTCCCTGTGTAGCCCTGGCTATCCTAGAACTAGCTCTGTAGACCAGGCTGGCCTTGAACTCAGAGATCCACCTGCTTCTGCCTCCCAGGTGCTGGGATTAAAGGCATGTGCCACCATACCCATCTTCAAAAATAATTTTTCATCAAATAAAATACTGAGTTCTAACTGATACAGTCCAAGGCCATATCCTAGCTTGTTTCTTTTCACTTTTTAAAAATACAACTTGCCATAATATTTGGATAAAATTGTATTGCAGCTTTATCTCTACCCTTTCAGAATTCACATGGTAAATCCCTACCCATAATGCTTCAGAATATGACTATATTTGTAGATAGAGCCTTTAATTGAGTAATAAATTAAAACAAAGCCATCAGGGAACTCTAATTCAACCTTCCTATTGACCTTATACAAGAGAAAATGTGAACATATGAAGGACCCGCCTGTGAAGGCCTGGCAAGGACCTTCCTATCTGCCAGCCGAGGAAAGAGGCCTCAGGAGCCATCTAGCCTGCTGCCACCCTGAACTTCAACTTTCTGTTTCCAGGCTGTAAGAGAACACATTTCTGTTGTTTAAGCCACCCAGCCAGAAAACTAATATGACTGAATGTAATTTGTTATCAATCAAGCAGAAATTTTCAAGACACATTTTTTCTGAATAACTTGCTATTTCTTATTTTTGTTTTTTAATTAACATACAAAGTAATTGGGTGCATTATTATATTTTTATAAAAAACTCTGCTTCACTTGATCTCCCTGCCCCACTCCCCAAATTTGTGCCTTTCTACCCCCTGTAGTTCCCTTTCTACTTACATGTCACATGT
>CABHPH010158024.1:0-53476 GCA_902168325.1 Peromyscus nudipes
TCTGGGTAACTCTCCACATAAAACAACCCGGGGCATTAAACATTGTCCTTGGCTACTAGCAATGCTCTGGACCACTCATTCATTCACCCACAGGTGTATGAACCTGGTCCAGGCAGCAGCTTCAGTGAGGATCAGACTAGTCCTCTCCTCATAAAGCCAGAGTTCCAGGAGACAGGAAGACAGGACAGAAAGGACATCTAGAGGAGGAGGTCAGAGGTTAAGAAAAGCCATGGTGGGAACAGCAGGGAAAGGTCAAAAGTGAAGACCCTGGGTCTAGATGAGAAGGTCAGGGAAGGTATCCCCCAGCTTACATACACCCCAAAACTTCTGAGTGTGAGCAGGGATCTGAAGATAGTGAGGGGATGAGCTATATGGACATCTAAGGAGAGAGTACCATTCAGAACAAATTATAAGACCAAAGGCTCTGAGGGGATAGAGGCCATGCCACAGATTTCAACCTAGTAGCATGCAAATGCACACATTCACACACACAGACACACACACAGACACACACACACATACACATACACACACACAGACACACACACACACACACACACACACACACACACACACACACACACCAAAGCTGAGTGATGAACATACCTGCTTAGAACCTGCAGGCCATCTTTATAACAAATATAAAGGCCCTGATGTTGTTTGCTGTCTTAGTTAGGGTTTCTATTGCTGTGAAGAGACACTGTGACCATATCAATTCTTACCAAGGAAAAGCACTTAGTGGGGTGGCTTTCACTTTCAGGGGTTTAGTCCATTATCATCATGGTGGGACAAGTTAAGTGCAGGCTACATGGTGCTGGAGAAGTAGCTGAGTGTCCTACATCTTGGCTTGCAGGCAACAGGAAGTGGTCTGAGATCCTGGGCATGGCTTAAGCATATATGAGACTGCCCCCAAAGCTTGCCTCCAAAGTGAATAACTTCCTCCAACAAAGTCACGCCTCCTAATACTGCCATTCCCTGTGAGCTTATGGGGACCAACTACACTCAAACTGCCACAGTGGGTTTCTCTATTTTCACTGTTAGTTTCACTTTTAACAGACCTCTCCCACTGCTGCCCTGCTCCTTACTAATCAATGCCACTTATGTTGCCGAAGGGAAGAACATGCTTCTCTTTGTCCACAGTCAGAGAGAGATGTGTATGCTTTTTACTGGTACAAAGGGAAAATTCTAGGCATCAGACAAGAAATTGCATATTATTAAAAACTACTCATCAATTAATCTAGGACCTGCACACAATGGGAGAGAAACAATATTCTGTAATGCATGCTGCTCCAGAACGTCATCCAGGAGGACATACTATACACACTGATCAAGAGACACCTTGTAGTTTCATGTACACCATGAAGAATGACTATCTGTGACGTCTGGATGCTGGGTGGGATTAATTCCACCTCACACACAAGACTGTCAGCTTGGACACTGTCCGATTCTTCCTTGCCTTGTGCTCCCACGTTGGGGTTTGAGCATTTAGTGTTGTGATGACTAAAGAAACTCCATTTTATGCTAGGCATCCATCTTGGTACCCAGCAGTCATTTGTCTCTGACTTCAGTCACTGGAAAAATAAGTTCCCGGGAACTCTGTCTCAGTGACACCCCACCACCACCACCGCCATCGCCAAAATGTATAGCTGTGACCATCTGCTTGTTATGACTAAATGATTTTCTGGCTTCTGTAACTTGTTTATGCAGACACACAAATATTGTTCTGGATCACCTTCACTACTTAACTCAACAGAACACACCGCTGTTTGCTTGCTTGAGTAGATATTGAAGGTCTTCTTCTGTTTTTCATCTTTTAAAATCCTTCCCTGACCTCCCTTCTCACGTCAATCTCAAGTTTGGCTCAGAAATTGTCCTTCTAGCAGCTAAGAAATAAATATTTTAATCATGATTAGACTTTTCCCAGGTACCACAGACTCCAGCCACTTAGGAGAAAAACTGCAAAGATCAGAATCCCGACGAGAATCTATCCAGTGAAAGCAGGACCTGTGGAATGGTAACTCAAAAGGAAGACTATCTTCAGCCAGACCCTTGGGGTTCCCTCACCAGCATGGCCCTCAGAAAGATCCTGTGGGAGTCAAGAAGGGCCTCTCTGGGAGATCTATGTTTTCATCACAGTGAGGTGAGACTCTGGAAGGCCTGGCTCCAGACCTTTGTTCCAGATTCAACTCCAGGTGACCATGGAGAGCTTGTATCCAGGGCTAGAATTTGACTTCCTGTTACAGTTGGCAGGGAACAAGGTTTTACTGACTGTCCAAGACTCACAGAGTGTAGAACCAGCTGTGCACTTCCATGACATCTGCAGTTCATAGGTCACCCAGGCATCTCCTTCTCCTGAGTCTCAGTGGACAGGTGCCAGGATGTAAGCCAACTCTTCTGATGGTCTTAGGAGACTTCACAGGAAGGTCAGGGTCCCCAAGAGGAGAGACAGAGAAAATAGGCAGTTTTTTTACCTCAGGGGTCCAGCCCAGGGAATTCTCTTCTGCAGGTAAATGGTAACAGATGCTGCTGACTTGAGCAGCTCCCCACAAGCCTGTCCAGGCATATCTACTCCTTCTAGTAACCTCAGCCAGCACCACGCTCAGACCCTGGGTGAAATCCCCTTACTGAATAGATAGATTGAAAGAAGTACTGGGGGATGCCAGATGCTGAGCATCAACTCCTTCTCAGGATGCTGCAGGTCTGCTGTGTGCAGGTGTACAGACCAGGTCAGAAGTCAGCAGATGGTCCCTAGTTGTAATCTAAATTATCTGTTAGGAAGGAAATGAGGAAGCCTCACAGGTACCAGCCAATTAGAGAGAAGCTGGAGGTGACAGTTGGAAGCATCCTTGCGAGTCCAGGATCAGGGAGTTAGGTCCTCAGTCCATGGATAGTGTCCCCTTCATTCCTGGCCTAGCTATCCAGGGAGGACCATATGGAGAGAAGCCTTAATACCTACCATTCATTGTGAGGAACAGGATGAAGCCCAGGGAAGCCAGAGTCACACTGACAGGAACCCCAGTTACAGTGCCTATCACAGTCTGAATACTGAGGCCTGGGAAGTTCAGTTCTGCTGCAAGGAGATAAAGGGAAAGAAGGCCCAGCTCACCTCCAGGAAAACCATGAGGGGCCCAGCCAGAGTTGAAGGGGACAAAGCTGAACAAGTCCCAGGGACTTTGAATGCTACAATCTCTGTGTCTTTCTCTGCTTGTCTTATTCCAAATGCCACCACTGCAGAAATCAAGAGCCCTGGACTCAACACAGTGGAAATTCTTACATAGTGGGGGAACCTGGCACATTATGGAGTCTCAGGGCAGCAGCTGTTTCTACTGATTTCTGTGCCCTTCACTATTCCTTGAGAAGAGGGTCTGCACCTAGGTGTTAGTGAGAAGGGACCAGGACAAGCAGCAATTCATGTGGGAAAAGTAAGGGAACAGTGAGCTGGACAGGGCAGGGCCAGACCTATCTCAAAGAGAGGTGAGGAGATGAGGGGCAGGGAGGGAGCAGCAGCAGCATAAACAGATATGACAATAGCGGGGCAAGGGGGCGGGTTAAATGGCTCCCACGACGCCAGGGTCCCAGACCCAAAAGGCTGCTTGGAACCAAACCAGTGTCACCTGAAACCCCTCCCACACCCCAGCAGCCCCAACTTCTCCACCCTGGGAGCTTTATTAGTTGTCTCAGGACCAGAGAGAAATTAGGGGTTTGGAGACTTCAATCTTGGGCATCAACAGCTTGAAGGGATGTCTGGTCCACAAGTGAAAGCAAGTGAACAATCAATTTTGATTCTAGAACTGAACACCTGACTCCACAATATCCCCTTAAGCACAGCCACCCTCACTGACTAGAAATCCCGTGTTTCTTCTGTGCTGTGCCAGTCCTGCTGGAGGATGGAGGAGAGGACTCTGCTTTCTCCCACTGGACCCTGAAACCTGCATGGGAAAGAGTATAAAGAGCACTCCATACTTTATGATGGAGGAAGAAAGGAATGAATAATAAAAAAAAACTGAGTGAATGAATGACCTAGAAACTAGAATCCAGAACTTATACCAAGAGTCCTGAGAGGCCTGGCCACACCTACTCCCTGCTTTTCCTGGAATCTGAGACTTGTCTTCCCTTCTACCACCTCCTTCCTAAGCTACCTGAGGAGCCACGCACATGATCCCGGGGATCAGCTAGGACAACAGGTCCTGGATAATATATCTTGTCATCAGTCCTAAGGAGGAGGTCTGACTACAGCAGCCCCAGCCTGAGAAGTGACATGCACTTAGTTCTATCTGGCTAGCCCTGCTTTCCCTCTCAGGGACTGGACATTTCCACTCAGTCAAACCTCCAGGGTTGACCTTTTCCTAGTTCCTGAGTCCCTTTCCTGTGCGAATGTTCCTTGGGACCTGTCCATGCTGAGGACTGTCACACCCTGGCCCATGACAGAAGAAACTCAACTCCTCTTTACTCAGCCCTCTCCTTCAAACAGGCATCTGAGAGAGAAAGTAGGTTTGCTGTTTCTCTGTGGATGTAGTGCACCTTCCTTTACGCTGTTTGCCCCTAAAGGTATGACTTTTCCTGCTCCACACTGATAATTCTTACCTTTCCCAGGGCCACTGTCCACCATGACATTAGGAAGCCACAGCTATCATGGTCCAAATCTGGTGAATATTCCTTGAGTCCTGCTGTGGGTGAGGCCCCAAGACACCCCAATGTCCTCTCAAATAGTCACTCCACTGGGGACTTGAGCCTTCCCTGGAGCAGCAAGGGTCCCTGTCATAACAGCATAGAGGACCCCGACTGCTATTCCATTCATCCTGTGGAAATGGAGAGTCCTCAACCTCCCCTTCTCACTGGCCTCTAAAATATTCAGAATGTCTCCACCCAGCAGATACTCCATAACCACTGACACTCTAAGATGAGGACCCTGACCTTCCTGCAAGAGGGACCACTCAGCTCACATCCTTTCTGCTTGCAGGAGGTGGGGCCCCAGACATCTTTGCCCTGGTAGGTATATGCCCTCCCCCATCACACAGGATCCTAGCTGTGCATGCTCAGGGAAGGATGTGTCACCCGACAAACCTCCTAAGGTCAGGAGAGAGTAAATCTGGCCCTACACAGAACCAGGCCTTTCATAAGTGGCAGAACAGTTCCCATCCAATCATGGATGAACTCTGTGTCCCCTGGGTGTCTGAGGAATGCTTGAGGCAAGAAGGTGAATAGAGGAGAATAAATGACAGGTGAGTGTTCAACCATACACAGAACTTCTCTATAACCCACTCCCTGGCTCAGGGAACATCTGGAAGAGGAGAGATGAAATAACATAAGGATGTGAGGATGGGGAGGAGTGAGGTAAAACATCTCTTGGCACATGATATGGCCATAAACTTGGGAAATCACAGCAGCACAAGACCTGTGTAATCCTGGCCCATCAAAAGCACACTATGGACCAGATAGGGGCTCAAGAGGCCACACCCCTTCCTCAGAACCCATTGGCACTTAGTGGCCACCGAGGGATGGGAAATTATTTTCTTCAGTGCTTAATTTCCTATACTATAGGAACTGCACAGGTGTCTCTTGATCAGTGTGTGTGGAAATTAACCACCTCACCATCCATGCTCATGTAAGAAACCCTAAATAACACAGTGTTGAACACACAGACAAAGATGGAGGCCCAGTGAGATGGCTTGCCTACTAAAAGCACTTGCTGCACAGGCCTGATGACCTGAGATTAACCTCCAGAATTCAGGTAAGGATGGAAAGAGAGGACCAAATCCTGAAAGTTACCATCTGACCTCTGCACACTGTGGTGCTGCTGTGGATATAGCTCTGTATAAATAAAATGCTGATTGGCCAGTAGCCAGGCAGGAAGTATAGGCGGGACAAACAGAGAGGAGAATTCTGGGAAGTGGAAGGCTGAGGCAGGGAGACACTGCCAGCTGCTGTGATAAGAAGCAACAAGTTAAGATACCGGTAAGCCACGAGCCATATGGCAAGGTATAGATTTATAGAAATGGATTAATTTAAGATATAAGAACAGTTAGCAAGAAGCCTGCCACGGCCATACAGTTTGTAAGCAATATAAGTCTCTGTTTACTTGGTTGATTCTGAGCAGCTGCGGGACTGGCAGGTGAGAGAGATTTGTCCTGACTGTGGGCCAGGCAGGAAAACTCTAGCTACAAATGGCACCCAATGGATTGGCAAGAGTTTCCACCTAAAACCTGAGAAAAAAGGTTCTAAAACGGAGCTAAATATAGCTTCTTAGTTGTCTCTCTCAAGTTAGCAGCAGCCTGCATGTTTGAGCTACTCTATGGTGGGTTTGTGGCACGTGTGTGGGCTTGACCTACACTATGTTACACAGAGGTGTCTCCAAGCTGTGCACTATGCTGTGTGTTGGATATAGTTTTTGCTAGTTAAAAAAAAAAAAAAAAAAAGAGGTTTCTGGGCTACACACTGCTATGATAAAAACATAGACCCACTATTTCTGAGAGTTGATGTCTCCCACAGCTGGCAGAAAATGTACCACCGCCATATTGGGAAGCTGAGGTGGGTGGAGCCAGTAGCCACAGTAGCCATTTCAGTCTTACAATTGCTGCAGTTTAAAGCAATAGGTTCATAATAAGACAGATTCAGATGGAACAGAATTTAAATGCTTTACAATGTATGTAAAAATGTACGTAGGCTTGAAAGAGAGAGAAAAAGGAATATATGCAGTTATATAAACAAATAGATAGTTTTAAAAATTAAAGTCTTTAAAGAGACAGTAAAGGTAGTATAAAAAATAAGCCACGTGAAGATGGATATCACACAGAGAATCTGCATTGTGTTGTCTTTGGGATTCTTAACTGCAGAAAAACATTGGATTGTAAAAGCTGTTGAGTTAAACCAATATGTATATTTTAAGGTACCTTGACTTCAAAATTTGGATGTAAGGATATGTTGCTTTGGAAAGGAGGCTCTGCTTTTGTTTCCACAGAAAGCCAGAGGCTATGGAGTTGTTCCAGATTAAGATACATCAGGTTTGACCAGCCAAGACCCCCTCAAAGGTCTCCAGTGACACCATGGCCCAGATGATCCAACATCCAGAATGGTTTCAAGGCAACCGGCTCAGACAATACACCCTCATGGACTACTCCATAATCCTAAAATTTTCTTGTGCACCCCCCTCCAGCAGGAAGTAGTAAAAGAAGCTACGCCCAAATTCCCAAATATACCAAGCTGGCTTTGGAGATGGAATTGGCTCACTCCTTCTCTAAACCCAAACATATTGCTAAAAAAAAAAAGGTTAAGAGATTCTTTTGTTCCATATCAGAAGAGCCCTCTGGTGTGGGACAGAGAAAAACTAATATTTTTATTTAAATCAAGTTGATTATAAATGCAATATCTTTCTAAAGAACAAAAGGGGATATGATATAGATAAGATAGGATGAATGGATTAATGAACCTACTTTTGAAGAGTAACAACTTGTTTAGAAATGTTTTACATTGCTATGGATTCTAGTTTATTCATACAAGTTTAAACTTAATTTTTTTATACTGTACACATATTTCTACTCTCGTTGGAGGTATTATGTTTATGTAAATTCATTTAGATTGTAGTAGATAATTTAAAAATACAGATTAATAATTAGTCTTCTATGACAGTCAAACTTATAGTCATGTTAAGTTTTCTAGGTATATAGATATATTTCAGATAGATAGGTAATCTTCAAACACTTCAAAGACTTACAGAATATGGCATTTAAAATGTTTTTAAAATTTAGACTTTCTGGACAATGAGACATATCTGCTTCTGCTCCTGGCATCACCAGATTTATTTCAGAGAGGAGGATGGGCATCGAAGACACTCTATATGGAGTTTATCTTCTTCTTGGCAAAAATAGCCATTTGGGCAAGAAACTATTCTTGCCTGGACTGCTTGATCGACTGGACATGCAGGACCTACAGGAAGTTGACCACTGAAATTTGCTTGGCAAAATGGTCCTTCAGATTCCTGCTTCACAGAGGAAACTGCCAGACATTCTACAGGACACAGACAGAAGTGACTGAGAGACTCTAGACCTGTGGGCTGAAGACAGATGCCCCAACTTTACAAGAGAACTTTGGATGACTGTCCAGGCTGCCAGCTGTCTCTGTCTACTCTTACAAGACTCCCGAAAGTTGCTTGCATCCTTTTCCTGTTTCTCAGGTAATAGTATACCATTTCTGAGGTCTTTGGTGTAGCTGAAGACTATATAGTTATAATTTCCTTAGTTATGATAAGAGATAAGTTAGATATGAAACCTTAGACTCACAAATATAGGATACATAGGATATCTTCTTGTTGGAGACTGGCCCAGGACTGTCTGACTTAAAGATTGTTATGTTTTGTATTTCTGCTTGGAGTTTGGAGTCTGGCAAAACCAGACGCCCTTGGCCAAACTGCACGTCCTGCAGAAACAGGACGACCTTGGCTCAACTAAGAAGTATACTTTTTAGATATAGCCTTGAACAGTAATCAGCCAGCTGCAGAGCCTGGGAACCAAAGAGACTTCACCTCCCCCCGACCACTCTGACTTCTCCTGAAAATTTTCCACTCTCCTTTCTCTGCCCCTCCCTGCTTAAAATCCCATATATAAACCTCAAACACCAATTAATAAACGAAGCCTTGACACGACTCAGACTGACTCTTGTCATTCATTATATGTGCTAGACTTCCCTCCTTTCTTTCCCCATGATTCTTTCAGGTGTTTCCCGGCTCGAGACCCACGAATAACTGGACCTGCTGGACGGGTCATCTTCTTTAGTTTTGCCAAATACAAATAGACTAATTATTATAAATAGACTAGATATTGTAACTGTAATTCTTGCTTGATAATTGTTTTGTTATATGTAATTTTACTAGGTGAAAGTTAAAACCTTCCTTTTGGAAAAAAAAAAAGAAAAGGGAAAGTGCTGTGGATATCGTTCTGTATAAATAAAATGCTGATTGGCCAGTAGCCAGGCAGGAAGTATAGGTGGGACAAGCAGAGAGGAGAATTCTGGGAAGTGGAAGGCTGAGGCAGAGAGATGCTGCCAGCCGCCGCCATGAAAAGCTAGATGTAAGATACCCGTAAGCCACGAGCCACGTGGCAAGGTATAGATTAATAGAAATGGGTTAATTTGGGCTGGAGAGATGGCTCAGCGGTTAAGAGCACTGGCTGTTCTTCCAGAGGTCCTGAGTTCAATTCCCAGCAACCACATGGTGGCTCACAACCATCCGTAATGAGATCTGGTGCCCTCTTCTGGCCTGCAAGCATGCACGTAGGCAGAATACTGTATACATAACAAAAAAAAAAAAGAAATGGGTTAATTTAAGATAGAAGAACAGTTAGCAAGAAGCCTGCCATGGCCATACAGTTTGTAAGCAATATAAGTCTCTGTGTTTACTTGGTTGGGTCTGAGCAGCTGCGGGACTGGTGGGTGAGAGAGATTTGTCCTGACTGTGGGCCAGGCAGGAAAACTCCAGCTACAGTGGTACACACCCACACTCATTTCACACACACACACACACACACACACACACACACACACACACGTATACATATAATAATAATAAATTATATCTGCACACATGAAACATGTAGGAGGGGGGCATTTTAGGAAGAAGAGGTCAGCAGGACTGGGAAGTGATGAGAGACTTCACCCATATAATGGGGTTATATGTGACCAAGATACATTTGTATGTGTGTGCTTGTTTGTATGTGTATGGAATTGTCAAATACTGTATTTTAAATATGTTTTCAATGAAGTGGCTCCAATTCTCTTCACTCTTTGAAAAAAAAGAAAGATACTTAGAACACAAAATTGCTTCCTCTGGCCCTTCCTTTGAAAACTTGAAGAAGAAGAAAAAAGTGTAGAGAACTGGTCTACCTCCTAAAGGCTTTCTGAGAAGGAAAAGGACACAAAATATATTTTTAAAATTTTTTAAAGGACATAAAATTTTTTAAGTCTTTAAAAATATTTTTGAAGATTTTCAAATGTGAAATTAATTTGCTTTTAAATTCTAGGAGAATTTACTATAAAGAACTAAAATTGAATTGTGAATGAGTATTTACCTTCATGCTTTGGTCAAATTTACAAAGTAAGTATGCTGGATAATTTTATGTCAACTTGACACAGGCTAGAGTCATGTGAAAGGAGGGAACAACAGTGGAGAAAATGCCTCCATAAGATCGGGCTGTACATCTTCAACAAATGGTGCTGGCATAACTGAATGTTTGAATGTAGAAGATTGCAAATAGATCCAAATCTCAAAACTCAAGTCAAAGTAGATCAAAGACCTCAACATAAATCCAGTTACACTGAACCTGATAGAAGAGAAAGTGGGAAGTAGCCCTGAACGAATTGGCATAGGAGACAACCTCCTGAACAAAACATTACTAGTAGCACAGATACTGAGATCTACAATTAATAAATAGGCCATCCTGAAACTGAAAAGTTTCTGTAAGGCAAAGGACACAGTCAATAAGACAAAACTGCAGCCTACAGAATGGGAAAAGATCCTCACCAACCCCACAGCTGACACAGGGCTGAGAAACACTTAAAGAATTGTTCAACATCCTTAGCCATCAGGGAAATGCAAATCAAAATCATTTTGAGATATCATCTTGCACCTGTCAGAATGGCTATGATCAAAAACACTGATGACAGCTTATGTTGGAGACCATGTGGAGTAAGGGGAACACTCCTCCACTGCTGGTGGGAATGCAAACTTATACAGCCACTCTGAAAATCAGTATGGCAATTTCTCAGAAAATTGGGAATCAATCTACCTCAAGATCAAGCTATACCAATCGTAGGCATATACCCAAAGGATGCTCAATAATACCACAAGGACACTAGCTCAGCTATGTTCATAGCAGCATTATTTGCAATAGCCAGAACCTGGAAACAACCTAGATGCCCCTCAACAAAAGAATGGATAAAGAAAATGTGGTATATTTACACAATGGAATACTACTCAGCTGTAAAAAAAAAAAAAAACAATGGCATCATGAAATTTGCAGGCAATTGGATGGAACTAGAAAAAAATCATCCTGAGTGAGGTAATCCAGACCCAGAAAGACAAACGCAATATGTTCTCACTCATAAATGGATATCAGATATAAAGCAAAGGATAACCAGGATACAATCCACAGGCCCAAAAAAGCTAGGCAAAAAAGAGGGCCCTAGGAGGGACACATGGATTTCTCTGGCAATAGATGAGATCTCCTGGGTAAACTCGGGGCAGTGAGGTAACTGGGAAGGGGGAGGATAGATGGGAACATGAGGGATCAGGTTAGTTGAGTGGGGGCTGGAGAGAGGGAGAGAGTAATAAAGGAGACACTTTGATAGAGAGGGCAATTTTGGGGCTAGGGAGAAACCTGGTGCCAGTGAAATTTCAAGGAATCCACAAAGATAATCCCAGCTAAGACTCCTAGCAATAGTGGAGAGGATGCCTGAACTGGCCTTCTCCTGTAATCAGATTGGTGACTACCGTAATTGTCAACAGAGAGCCTGCATCCAGTAACTGATGGAAGCAGATGCAGAGATCCATCCAAGCACTGGGCCGAACTCTGGGAGTACAGGTGAGGAAAGGGAGGAGAGACTGGACAAGAAAGGGGGGGCAAACTCATAACAGGGTGACCCACAGACAGCTGAACTGAGCTAGAGGGAGCTCACACACTCTGGACCAATAGCTAGGGAGCCTGCATGGGGCTGACCTAGGCCCTCTGCATGTGGGTGACAGTTGTGTAGCTCTGTCTGTTTGTGGGGCCCCTAGCAGTGGGATCAGGTGTTCCTGGTGCTTCAGCTGGCTCTTTGGAACCTATTCCCCATGCTAGGATGCCTCACCCAGCCTTGATGCATGGGGAGGAACTAAGTCCTGCCTCAATTTGATATGCCATGCTTTGTTGACTCCCAGGGGAGACCTGCCCATTTCTGAACAAAGGAAGATGGGATGGGAGCAGGTAAAGGGACTGGGGGAGGGAAGAGGCAGAGAGGAAGGAAGGAAAACTGTGGTTTCTATGCAAAACAAATTTAAAATTTTAATAATAATAAAAATAAGGCTGTAGGCAAGCCTGAAGAACATTTTCTTAATTAGTGATTGATAGAGGAGGACCCAGCCCATTGTGGGTAGGGCCATGCCTGGGCTAGTGGTCTTGGGTTCTAGAAGAAAGCAGGCTGAGCAAGCCATGAGAAGCAAGCCAGTAAGCAGTATTCCTCCATGGCTTCTGCATCAGCTCCTGCCTCCAGGTTCCTGCCCTGTTTGAGTTCCTGTCCTGACTTCGTTCAATGATATACAGGGATATGGATGTGTAAGCTAAATAAACTCTTTCTTCCCCCAAATTCATTTTGATCATGGTGTTTTATCATAGCAATAGTAACCCTAAGATAGTTTATGAATTAAAATGACAAACTGAAATGACAACCTACAGAACAGAAAAGCGTATTTGTAAGTCATATATGTGATACAACTTTTGTGTTCAGAATAAATAACTGATACAACTCAGGAAAAAAAGTGATCCCTAGTCATCAGGGAAATGCAAATTAAATCTACTGTGAGATACCAGCTCACCCCAGGTAGAATAACTATAGTCCAAATAACTGACAACAAATGTTGCAGAGGATGTGGAGAAAGAGGAACAGGTATTCACTGCTGGTGGGTGTGAAAATTAATACAATCATTATATAGAGCTTGTGGAAGTCCCCCAAAACATTAGAAATACCACATGACTCAGCTATTTTATTGGGCATATACCCAGAGATCCTGTACCCTACCATAGAGATATTGGCACCCCATGATTACTGCGGCTCTATTCAATATAGCAAGGAGATGGAACCAGTCTAGATGTCCATCAGCATATTAATGCATAATGCAAGTCTAGTGCACATACCAAATGAAATATTATTCATCTCTAGAGAAATATGAAATCACAAAATTTACAGGAAAGTGGATAGATTTAGAAAGTATACTATTAAATGAGATCACCCAATCTCAGGGGGGAAACCACATGTTCTTTCTTGTGTGTGGATCCTATCCTTTATAATGTATGCATGTATACATGTAATTAAATATGCAGAGGTATGGTACAACATACAGGAAGAGGAACATGAAAGGGTAATTTTAAAGAGACAAAATACTCCCTAATGAGTTCACATACATGCTGTACTTGTGTGGGTCCTCTGAATGCTCTTTCTCTCAACACGGAACACAGTTTTGATGTAAAACAGGTTTTTTAACAAGCAATATCCACATGTAACTCTGTGCTGCCACCTTACTGGGAGCCCAAATTTGAAGTTATGTTTTTCATCTTTTAAATTTCCCTCTACAATGCAGTTCTTGTAAGTACTACCAATTTATGGTGCATTATTCTTTAAATAAGAATTGCAGCTATAACAATTATAGAAAATGAAGACTGTCTGAAGTATGCTTAAATCATTGTAACTTGGGAATTTTTGAAAATTCCGAGAAATGCTGACTTACTGGCTCTGAGTCTCAAAGACTAACACATGAGGAATTACCAACACTTCGAAGCTTGCAGGGTTTGGTTTTGTTTTCATTTTATGTTATAACGCTAAAATGTGTTATTGTTAGTGAATGAATGTACTTTCCTTTAGAATTTAAAATCAGAATAAAACTACTTTAGAGTGAGCAAAGGACTTGGATATTCCTGCCCTAAACAAGATGTACAAAAAGCTAATAAACACATGGGGAAGGGAATCAACATCATCAGTCTTCATGGAACTTCAGATCAAAATGGCAGTGAGTCTCACCTCAGCTATTCTAGACTGCAGTAAAAATCTACTCAGATCCTCAAAGGCGGCTGCTCACTGGGACCTTCCTGGGAAACTTGGTGCTCAGCTTCATTCCAGCATTTGAAGCTTGGCTACCATCCTTGTAGCAGCCCAGATATGAGCTGCAGGTCTACTCATGATCACCAGGGGGCGACAATAAAACACATAATCAACAGGGAATATGCTCCTTGAGATGTGAACCTATCTTGCAGCCTTGTTTCCATACCAGTTACAACAGACCTGGAGCTCCCTCACAGAATCATTCCCTGTGCCTCTGAGACCCCCGCTCTGCAAGGAGACCCTATGTAGTCCCCTCCCTCCTCTGATCATCCATGAGGAAAGACAGGGAGATCATAGGGCAATCACCAAGGAGAACAAAGGCATCCGAGAAAAGTCAGGGGCAGATCTAAATAACATTCAGCCAGCACAGGAAGTTGGGGTCAGGGAACCTCCCTGGTGCCCTCCATAGAAAGCTGGAGCACACTGTCCTCTAGGACACACAGGTCACCTCCTCCTGCACACCAGGATACAAACCCCTGAGATAACTTGTATCCCTGGCTCAGACACCTGACTGGTGACACCATTGATGACAGGTCTGGGTCCTCCCCAGCCATCACTCAGCTGGACCTTTTCCAGCCCCTAGAGAAGACTGCCACTCCCTGTCTGGAGTAAATCCCACCTTCCCAGAGCATTGAGATCACAGGGCAGACTGGGCTCTGCTGGGGTTTTGCGTCACAAGGAAATACACTCTTGGCTATAGAAAGTTCAGGGACATGACCCTGGGGTGAGCTGCTGTTCTCTCGGGGCATAGGACAATTCTCAGCCTTGTGGCTCAAAGTATGTTCTAGAGCACTGAACAACAAAGGAATAGAAGGGTGGGAGGCAGCACTCACAGAAGAACAGAGCAATGAACACACACAAACTCCACCCCCTACCCATGTGACTCCAGGTGCCCTCCTCTGGGAGGAGGCTCAGTTGTGGGAAGAAAAGCAGAGCAGACACCAGAGGAGCCCAGCTTGGCCGCAGTCTGAGAGATAAACCTCCTCTCCAGAGGAAGAGCCTAGCCCACAGCAGAGACTATGGAGCTCACCTCAGCCCCTCTCCACAAAGGACAGGTCTCCTGGAGGGGACTCCTGCTCACAGGTGAGGAAACATTCCTAGGGAGTAGAGAGTTGGGGAATTCAGAGACCGGATGGGGTCTTCTGGGAGAGGGAAAGAGCCTGAGAAGGGACATCTGGCTTCTGCTTGAAGCCTGAGACCATCAGGAAGCTCACAGTGGATGGGAATTGGGAAGTGGGGAAGAAAAACACAGTTGCTCCCCATTGTAGATTTATCAGCACTGGCCACTGGATCCTGAAGACTGACATTCACACCTCTGTCAGGGTGACTCTCCAAGTAAAACTCAAACTGGGGAGAGTACACCACAGCCTCATTACATAGGACCCTGAGAAATCTGCAAATAAACCCCAGGCTCTGGGACACTGATTTACTCATAGGTGTCTGAGCTTGTTCCAGGCAGTGGGGTTTAAACCAAAATCAAACCAGTCCTCCTCACAAAGCCCTACTACTACTGGGCAGGAAGACAGAGCAGCAAGGACATCTAGAATATGGGCTCAGGGGCTGACAAGCACTTCAGAAGAAACAGAGCAAGGAAAGGTCAGAAAATGAAGGCACAGAGTCTTTAGAAGAGGAGGTCAGACAAGACATGCTACACTCAGCAAAGATTCTGAGTGTGAGCAGGGATCTGAGGGCAGTGAGGGGTGAGCTGTGTAGACACCAGAGAAGCCAGTTTCATACAGTGGAAAGATTCAGGGTACTGATGAATGAGGGTGATGCTGCTGACCTCCCACTACAGGACGCACACACCAATGCTGAGAGTTAAACACTCACATTTCAAATTTCTACCAAATGCAAAGGTCCTAATATTGATAGATTTTTTTTTTCTCTCTTCCCTCTTAGTCTCTCTTTTAACCTGCTGGACCTCTCCCACCGCTGCCCAAGTCACTGTGGAAGCAGTTCCACCCCACGTTGCTGAAGGGCAGAATGTTCTTCTACTTGTCCACAATCTGCCAGCAGAAGTCCGAGTCTTCTACTGGTACAGAGGAGAAACTGTGGTTGATATTAATGAAATTGCACGATTTCTAATATCCAGTAGTACAAATAAAACAGGGCCTGCATACAGCGGCAGAGAGACGATCTACCCCAACGGGTCCTTGGTCTTCCGGAACGTCACTCAGAATGACACAGGAGTCTACATGCTAAACATGATAATGGAAAACTTTGATTATGCGAGTACGTCCGTGCAGTTCCGTGTACACCGTAAGTAATTCCCTGTAACCTCCGGGTCCTGGGTGGAGCTAATGCTACGTCACACATAGGGTTGTCAGTCCTGGATGACTCTGTGCTACAGTCCCCACATTATGGTTCAAGCATCCAGTAAGGGACACAGAGTGAAGAAAACAGCAATAAATCAGGATGCCTCACTTGAATCCACACTCAGAGAAGAGGGGGTGAGGTAACTGAGCCCAGGCATGTCAGAATCTACCCAGGGTCTTAGATGCTCATCATGAACATGGCCTTGAAAAAGACCCTCAGGCCGGTCCTGGCTGAGGAAACCATGAGAGTCTCACAGAGAGATGAGCACCCAAAAAAGCCTTGCCCCAGACCTCATTTCCAGACTGGACCAGAAATCCTGGGAAGCTTGTAGACTGGGTTGGAATTTGATCTCATGTTGGAGCTGACAAGGGACAATGATGAATTGTAGGCTGGGAGCCTGAAAACAGTCAGCCTCTCAGAGCCATGTCTGAGGTAGGTCACCTGGGCATCTCTTCCTGAGACTCACTAATGCTCAGCATAAGTGGAGAAATATGAAAGACAATCAGCCAGCTGTCCTTATGGTTCTGAGACCTTGCAGAAAGGTCAAGAGCCCTACAGAGATAGAAAAAAAAGTGTACAAATGGCAGATCCTTGCCCTCCAGTGGTCCCACCCAGGGATTATTTCCTGCAGTCAAATAGTAAGAGACACTGCTTGGTGGAAGGTCAGGTCATTGTTCACATGTCAGGTTAACTTGCCTGCATAGCAATGATCATTTACTATATGTCCTATTATAAGGAAACTGAGACAGGAAACACAGTCACTGAGACAGGGTCACACAGACCGTGGGTGGCACAAGCCATCTGTTCATAGCCACATCTCCAGCCTTCCCACCATGGAGACCTTACTAGGTGACCTTCAGTCTTCTAGATCATTTTGTAGACTCAGATTCTTTGAGGGTTCCCTGATTCATGTCAATCAACATCAAACACCTGACAAGAATGGTCCACCTGTGGCCCAACCCGACCCAAATGCCAACCTGATCCTGATCTGTGTGAGAATTCTGACAGGCTGTCACGTTTCTCAGAAAAGCTCAATGGGAAGATTAATCATGACCCATCTGTGGGACAGCTCTGAACAGCAAAGGCTTGGAGGGCTCTGGTCTACACTCAGCATTGGAGGTCAGTGCAGCTGGAGGGACTCAAAACTTGTGTCTCAAGGCAGGCAATGGGTCCCTGAGGACTAGGAGATAAAATGCGGTCTCTAATTCCAAGTCTTGAGTCTGACCATCACCAAACACTGCAGCTCAGTTCTGTCACGAGAAAGCCCTTGCTACTCACATACACAGCACAGGAGGCCCCATTATCTCTGAGCACTCAGACACTCCATCTGCCTGTAATTTGCTTCCAGCTTGATTCTTTAAGGATCTGGGTTGTCGGGGAGTTAAGAGACTGTCTCTGGTTGAAAGAGGCCTTTGCAAGAATCAGAGGTCCAATGTTCTCTCTGTTGTCCACACAGCACCGCTACCCAAGCCCAACATCACAACCAACAATTCCAATCCCATGGAGGGTGAAGACTCAGTAGCATTAATGTGTGAGCCTAAGACTCAGAATACAACCTACCTGTGGAGGATAAATGATCAACACCTCTCAGAAGATGACAGGCTGAAGCTGTCTGAGGACAACAGGACTCTCACTTTACTCAGTGTCATGAGGACTGACACAGGACCCTATGTGTGTGAAACCCGGAACGAAGTGAGCACTTCTCAAAGTGACCCATTCACTCTAAACATTACCTGTGAGTATTTTCTGTTTCATCCTGGCTCTAACTGCCTAAATAGAGAGGGCTAGTGCTAGGATAATCGGTCCCCATGGGGTCATGACACAGAGCCACCACACAGATACCTAGGATTCAGGGCATCATGGCCCAGCCCAAGCACATGCAGTCAGCTCAGCATTGAGCTAAAATGGGCTGGAGGGATTTCTCCTGCCTAGAGAGGCTCAGGATGATGAAGACAGGGGACATGTCAGACTCAGGCTCAGTGTTCACATGAGTGTGCAGTGGGGATGATTGTGTGTTGTACTTGAGATGGATCAGGGCTTGTGCATGCTATATGAGTACTCTCCTACTAACCTGCACCCCAGCTCTGGGTAGGACTTGCTCAACTAAGGTTAAAGCACAGCTCAAAGAGATACTATGGCCTTCTACAGACCAGGATTTTGCCTTCCCTCTGCTGACATCACATGTGACTTTATTCTTTTTGCTCCAGATGGTCCAGATGCCCCGATCATATCTCCCTCAAATATTTATTTCCATTCAAGGACAAACCTCAGCCTCTCCTGCCACACAGATGCTAACCCACCTCCACAGTACTCTTGGTTTGTCAATGGAGAGCTCCAGTCATCCTCCCAAGAGCTCTTTATCCCCAACATTAATACTAATAATAGCGGATCCTATACCTGCCTCGTCTATAACTCTGTCACTGGCCTCAATAAGACCACAGTCAAGAACATTACAGTCCTTGGTAAGTGAATCTCTGAAACATCAGCACCAGGTTTGGAGTAGAGTCTTTTAGCTTCCTGGGAAGATGCAGAAGCATTTAATTTCCAGCCCATGTCTATGGGAACAAGCAAAACTCAGTCTTCCCCTAAGCTTCCTGCTCCATCCCTATGTCTAATCATCTCCTGCTTCTCTGAGTTCTCCTGGCTGATAGAGATGGAGCTTGGAATGTGAGGAGGAGGTTCTCCCAGGCTTGGAAAGCCTTTGGTTGTGAGAGGGACTTCCCAGGGGTGGGAGAGCCTTAAGGTCAAGATTTCTTTTTGTGACTCACACAAGCCTTCCTGTCCCCTCCATTTTCTTTTTATGACCTCCAAGACCTACAAGGAACACCAGGGCTTTCAACTGTGCTTACATTCTTATTTTCCAAATTGGAGGAGAATATTCCCCACAGATGGGGACCAGCAGTTCAGAGCTCTGCTCCCAGCCAGCTCTGCTCCTGTCTCACAGGTGGCTGGCTCAGCTCTCACTCCATGGGATGGGAAGAGTGGGTGGAGAAGGTGTCTGGGGGCCCTGTTCTGAGTCAGGGTGAACCGTGTCACTGACAGTTGATGATGCTCTTTCGCTTACTCTTCTCAAGGTTCAAAATACAAATATCAGCAAAGTGTGGTGGCACACACCTTTGATGCCAGCACTAAGGAGTGAGAGGCAGGTAGATAGTGTGAGTTTGAGGCCAACCTGGCCTACATAGCAAGTTCCAGGTCAGCCAAAGCTATAAATGAGACCTTTCCTCAAAAATAAAATAAAATGTCCCTGATGTACATCAGAGTCCTTGAGGTCAGGAATGGGAAAGTGCAAAGGTGAACTTCAGGTTAATTGACTCTCAACTGTGTCCTCGTTCTGAAGATTTACCTATGTGAACTCTGGACACCAAAACATGAGGTGATCTCTGAGAACAGTGAAGGACACTGACTTGGAGACCAGGAACTTCTCTGTTGAGACTCCAGGTAGTAGAGTGGACAAGGAAAGTGCCAAGGGACATTTGTGGTAATATCCAAGGATGGTGGACCTCTAGTCCTAGCACTCAGCACTCAGGAGGCTGAGGCAGGTTGAGTTTAGGGAAAGCCTGGTCTGTATAGCAAATTCCACGCTACCCAGGACTGCAGAGTGAGACACTGTCTCAAATAAAATATCAGTACTGAGGATTAGAGTGGCATACTGAAGTCAACACTGTAATTATTCACTTCTCTGTGGTTTTTAATCCATATTCATGGGGCAGGAAATAAAATTTTTCTTCAAACAGAAATTCTTTAGTTTGGGATTTCTCCCAGTCCTGAGGTCTAGGCTTTAACACTTTTAAGATTAGCTGGGCCATCTTAACCCTATGGCAAATTATTTAATGAAAAAGAAACAGAAGGCATTTTGTAATGGAGGAACCAGACTGTTCACACTCACAGAAAATGGAAGCAAGAATTTGCATAAAAATCAATGGGAAATACATCCCCGCCCCCCCCATCCCTTGAGATTTCTGGAAACTTGGGCTGAAGAGGCTCTCAGTATGGTGCCTTCACAAATACCCTGAGTCAGGGGTCACTGTGGGTGATCTGGGTAGGAGGAAAATTCAGCTCTTTGCTTACAAACCATATCTTGAACCCAAACATGTGATCTTGCAGAGGATCACTTCATTCTGTGGGTCCTGGGAGCTGGCTGGGATCTCTGAGGGTGAAGGACTCTTAGCTGGGCCCCTCCACTGTTGATCCACAGAGCCAGTGACTCTGCCCTTCATCCAAGTCATCAACACCACAATCAAAGAACTGGACTCTGTGTTCCTGACCTGCTACTCAAACAACACTGGAATCTCCATCAGTTGGCTCTTCAATGGCCAGAGTCTGAGGATCACGGACAGGATGAAGCTGTCCCAGAACAACAGCACCCTCACCATAGACCCTGTCAGAAGAGAGGATTCTGGAGACTATCAGTGTGAGGTCTCCAATCCAGTCAGTTCCAAGAAGAGTGACCCCATCCAGCTGGACATAATACGTGAGTGACCTCTCCTCCCTTGTTACTCAGTAGTGTTGTGGGTGGGGGCAGTTTATTTATCAACAGAGTGCAGAATGGGTCAAAGTCACAAAGAGAAAAACATGGTTCAAGATACAAATACAGCCAGCTTGGTAATGGATGGATGTTAATCTCATCATAAAACAACAAGCAAGCTGAGCGAGGTGCTGCATGCCTTTAACCCCAGCACAGCAGAGGCAGTTGGATCTGTATGAGTGCACAACCACCCTGGTCTTTGTAGCCAGTTCCAGGTTAGCCAGAGCTACCTAGTGAGACCCTGTCTCAAAAGAGAGAGAGCACGAAGCAGGAGGAATAGGAGTACAGGGCCAGCTCAGATTACATGCGAGACCCTGTCAATAATAACAAGAGATGTCAATAGAGCAAATAGAAATGCAAAGAGTTTAGAGTCTGAGTCAGACACACACAGTCAACCTTCAGAATCTAGTAAAATATTCATGTTGCTCTACACACCCTCCCACACATTCAAATCTTCTTTAGGTTACTTCCAATACCTAATATGAATACTGCATAGACACTAGTCTTATTGTTTTGAGTATGGAACAAGGATAGGCAGAAATAATACATATTTCACTGTAGACATAGTTTTCCAAGTAGTTTGTTTCCAAGGTTTCGATCCATAAATATAAAATCCATAGATAGAAAGGACCTATATTGAGTTTCTAACTACATTTGCATATCTATTCATTTTGTGTGCATTTCCCACACCCATGTGTGGAGGTCAGGGGACAATTTGTGGGAGCTAGTTCTCCAGGGACTGGGGATTAGACTCAAGTAGGTGAGCAAGCCCTTTATCTGCTAAGCCATTTCACTGGCCCACATTGTTTGTGCATTTATTTCTGTGTGGCAGTTGGGGGTAGGTACTGGGAGAGAGTATGACAGGCACTCTTCCCAACTGTGCCATCTTGGTGGCCCATATACTGAGTTTCTTATTCTCATGCTGACATTTACAGCATGACCTCCTTGCATAAGACTCTTTTACCTGATAACTAGTTTTTTGTGGTATGCAGTAGTGTGTGTGTGTGTGTGTGTGTGTGTGTGTGTGTGTGTGTGTATGAATCAATAGTTAAGAGACCTAGCTGCTCTTCCAAAGGACAGGGGTTCAATTCCCAGCACTCACCTGGCACCTTATTACTGTCAGTAACTTAAGTTCCAAAGAATTCAACATCCACTTCTGTCCAAACATGCGTGTGGCGTAGAGACATATAAGCAACCAAAAGGCCCATATAATGCATCTGTCATCATAACAAAGACACCATGCGAAATCCAATTTCACGATTCTTTCATCTTGTCTCCTAATAGTCTGATGGCTTTAAGCTCTGATCCATTTTAGGTCTTTGATCCATTTAGAGTTGTTTTTTTTATGTTGTTAGGTGAAGGCTTAACTTCATTCTTTTACCTGGATGTCCCAGTTTCCCAACATCCCTTGTTTAACTGATTATTCCTCCATCCTTGAACAATCTTAGCAGCCTGATCAAAAACTCATCTGGTCACAGAGGGTCAGATGGACAGCAAGAATGCCTTCCAAGTTCTGTAACTCAATGGGACAACTCTGTTTCACACCAAGTTATTCAAAAGAGCCAGCAGAAATGAATGTTTTCAACAAACATAAAAAGTGACAGATGAAATGGTGGATATGCCTACTGCTCAGATCTGACACACATTATAATATATATGCAAAACTGTGCCCCATAAACATACATATCTATTGTATGAACTAATCTTTAATTTAATCATGGCCAGTGTGCATGAGCAGTTCTGGGCTTTCCAATTCTATTACACTGATCTGTATGTCTGCCTTTATGTCAGCAGTAGACTATTTTGATTGTTGCAGCTTTGTACTAAAATTATGAAATCATGTGGGATGTCCTGCAATTTTATTCTTGTTTTATTTTCAAGATACTTTTAAGGCCAGGTATGGTGGTGCTTGCCTCTAACCCAGCTCTTGGGAGCAGAGACAGGTGGATCTCTGGGAGTTTGAGGCCAACCTGATCTATATAGTGAGGTCCAGAACAGCTAGAATGGACTTTTCTATTTCTGTACAAAATGCCATTGGGGTTTTGATCTGATGTGCATAGAACTGATAGACTACATTCAGTGATATTGTCATCTATTTAAAAAAAAGGCTTCCAGGCAAGTTGGCTCATGCCTGTAATTCCAGCCACTAAAGAAGCTGAAGCAGGAGTACCAAAGTTCTAAGAGTACCTACCACAGCCAATTCAAGGCCAGCCTGACTGATTTAGTGACATCCTGTTCCTAAATAAAAATTAGAAGGAAGAACTTAGAGTATAGCTCAGTGGTAGAGCATTGCTTACCGTGCACAAAGCCCTGGGTTCAATCCCAGTACTGCAGAACAACTGTAATAATGAGATTAAGTCTTCCAATTCATCAACCCCAATGGCTGTCATTTCTTGTCTTCTTTCACCATTTCTTATGTGGGAGTTTGCTGGGTGCAAGTCTTTTATCTCCTTGGTGGAGTTAATTCTAAGTATTTTATTCCTTTTGGTGCTCTCATACATAAATACTTTCTTAATTTCTTTTCCAATTTCTCACTGTGAAGGCTGGGACTCAGGGGCTGAACCCTTACCTAGCATGCCTGAGGCCCTAGGTTCAAGCTCCACTACTGTTAGAAAAAAAGGAAATCTAATTATTCATGATCAATACCAGTATACAGAAATAAAGCTCATTTGGGCATGTTCTTTTCATTAGCCAACAATTTTGCTAGTTTTGCTCATTTGGTTTTGTGGACTTTCTGTAGAATATTAAGGATTTTCTATAAATAAGTTCTGTCATCTACAGATAGATATACAGATATAGATATATACCTTTTATGACCTTGTAATTGGGCACCCTTGTTGCTGGAGAGCTTCTCTCCAGCTCCCAAGTCCCGCCAGTCTCCGAGCCCACTTATAAAATAAACACACAGACGCTTACATTATTTAAACTGCTTGGCCATTAGCTCAGGCCTATCATTGTCTAGCTCTTACTCTTATATTTAGCCTATTTCTATTAATCTCTACTTTGCCACATGGCTCGTGGCTTACCGGTACTTTACATCTTCCTTCTCCTCGCTGCGGCTTCAGCCAGTCTCCCCTTTCACCTTCCTGTTTCCTCTCTTCTCTTCTCTGTTAGTCCCGCCTATACTTCCTGTCTGGCTACCGGCCAATCAGTGCTTTATTGATACAGAGTGATATCCACAGCACACCCTTTATTTCATTGTCTACCTAGTGGCACTGTGTAGCACTCCTAAGAGTCTCCTGAACAGAAGTGGTCACAGCAGCATCCTGTGTTCTTCCTGATCTTAGAGAGAAAGCTGTCAGTCTCCCCACTGTATATGATGTTGGCTGTGGGTTTCCATGTGTGGCCTTTGTTACACTAAGTTGGACTTCTATCCAGTTTCAGTGTTTTTATCATCAAAGTTTGTGAAATTTTGTCAATTTTGTGTTGATTCAATCTTATTGGTTATACAGCTATTTGATTTTGTTTCTTTCTCGATTCCATCCCTAAGGATTCCAGGTTTGTAGGAATGTGTCCATTGCATCAAGGCCACACAACAGTTAGCATATAATTACTGAGTGCTCTTGAAATTCTCCATATTCTTGAGAATGGATGGTGAGGTCTCAAATTGTATGAATATCCATCTCCTTTTTTCAAAGTTAATCTGGGAAAAGGTTGCTAATGTTGTTAATCATTTTTGAAGAACCAACTTTTGGTGCATCCACTTTCTTTGCAGTTACTCTAGTCTCTGTTTTGTTTATCTTCATCGTCATCTTTAGTTTTTTCCTTCCACTAGGATGGGGGAACTTTTAGGGGACAATGGTCTCATTAAGTAACCCAGACTTGCCTCAAATTCACAATCCTCCTGTCTCTGCCTCTGATGCTAGGATGCTAGGTTATATCACATCCTTCACCTGCCTCATAGTAGTTTTTAAAAACTTAATATAATAATCAAGTAACCTTTTTTGGCAAAATACCACACACACAGGAAGAAAAAAATGTTAGCTGCAGTTATTCCTACCACTAGTGTTAGCCTTGAAGCAGGTAGCCAGGTCTATCTCTGATTAACCATACAGATTTAAGTACTTTAAAAAAAAAAAAAAAACCACTTTAAGCTCCAGCTTTTCATTATCTGAATGGAAATAATTTCTATGTGACAGACTCATCATATAGATGAAACCAGATACTAATACTGGGCCAGCCACATCATAAATACATTACCACCTGGTCAACATTAGCATTAATAATCACTCTTGAGCAGACTGGTGAGGTTTGAGCCCCAAAGTCACAACAAGGAGTAAAGGGGTGAGGACGGCATTGAAACATGAGGGGTGTGGGGAGAACATGTTATCCAAAAGGTGAAGCCACTGTAGTAACATGGCTACTAGATGAAAATGGGAGAGAAGGGCTGGAGAGATGGCTCAGTGGTTAAGAGTACCAACTGCTCTTCCAGAGGTCCTGAGTTCAATTCCCAGCAACCACATGGTGGCTCACAACCATCCGTAATGAGATCTGGTGCCCTCTTCTGGCCTGCAGGGACATATGCAGGCAGAACACTGTATACATAAATAAACAAATAAATCTTTAAAAAAAAAAAAAAGGAGGAGAAAAAAGCGGGGGGGGGGGTCTGATGCAAAATTTCAAACCTGGTAATTTACTAGTTTTCATCCTCCAGGATGTGTCCTTGATGGGCTGAGACAAGCAAGGTATTAGTGGAGGGATATACTTGTGAAGGTGAGCCTGAGATAGCGCTCAGGACACATGCAGATCTCTGTAGAGGCAGAGAAGGAGGCATGTCTTAGATTGCAGTGCAGTTCCAACAGAGTTTCTGCAAGGTCGAGACTGAGTTCCCCACAGTCAACAAGCAGAGGGGAATGGGGTCTTACAGAGTCTGCCTTGCTTTCCTACCCCACTGCAGAAACCATGGTCTCTGCAGAGGAGCTGGTCCATTGAGAGTCAATAGCCTGGGCCTTCTGTCACTTAGAACACAGCCCCAAGAGACCCCTTATTCTTGGCTGCCACAACTGAGACCCTGAGGAAAAGATATAGCCATGGGAACACTGGATATTAAAGACACAAAATCACAATTGCCCTGTCTCAAATTCCCACAGCTTCCCGTGATTGCCTGGATGAAATTGATGGAATTCGGGGATTGGAAGGAAGAGAGAAAACCAACCTAGAAACACAGTGAGGGGGAAAGGACACTTGCTAAGCTCCTCACACTTCAACTTACGCAATCAGTCTTCCCACAGAAAATACATCCCCAAAAGGGTGAATAGAAATCATTTCATGTTATGGACACACCACCAGAAAACATTTTCACTTCATTCCTTCTTGTCTTTTCTTTCCCTGACAGCTGACCTAACCCAAGGAACTGCTGGCCTCTCGGGAGGTGCCATTGCCGGCATCGTGGTTGGAGCTGTGGCTGGGATGACTCTTATAGCAGCCCTGGCATATTTCCTTTATTTTAGGAAGACTGGAAGGTAGGATGGTCTTTCCTCCTTTGTGTTCTCCAAGTCTTAATGTGTTTGGGAGTGGGCAAGGACTTCTCTCCCTTTGCATTTGAGCTGAATCTCTTCCTCCTCTCCCCTAAGCCTCTGCTTCTCAACACTGACCCTGTGGGCTCAGCTGCCCTGTCTTCATGCTCCCTGTACTCCTGTCTCTTGGAGTCCACTCCCACCTAATTAGAGAACAGACTCAATTATGTCCCTCTATCCCCCCGTCAGGAAGCCTAGGTCCAAGATGACAGAGAAGTGAGGGACTCCAAGTAGCAGCAAGAGGATGCAGGTGGCATGGACTGCTGGCCGAAGCAGCAGCAGGAGGGAATAGGGAGGCAGCAGGGGCAGAAGAGACCCTAAGATGAAGCTACAGAAGCATTAAAGTCCTCTTGGTCAAGGAAATGAGTAGGAAAAAAGCCAGATGGTGGTATCACACACCTTTAATCCCAGCACTCAGAAGGCAGATGCAGGCAGATTTCTGTGAGTTCGAGGCCAGCCTGGTCTATAGAGTGAGTTCCAGGACAGTCAGGGCTACACAGAGAAACCCCATCCTGAAAAACATAAATAAATAAATAAATAAATAAATAAATAAATAAATAAACAAACCAATTCAAACCCACCACCACCCTCAAAAAAAGAGAGAAAAAGAAAAAGAGTAGAAAAAAAAAAACAGAACCACCCATGGAAAACAAAACAGGACAGGCATGAAGTAGGACAGGTGCAGAAGCATCAAAGAGAGCTACAGCACTGGGGACGCAGCTCAGAAGTAAAGCATTGACTGTGGGTGTGGTCCCAGCACCAGGGGACAAAGCAGAGCAAACGTGGAGTCCAGTGAAGACAAAGGATGAGCACTAGCAGGCATCAATCACACTCAGATTAAGGAATGAGGCCCCAGGAGAGGAGGCAGTGCCAAGCATGATGTGATGGAGCATCATTGACAGCAAGGAGCCCAGGAATGAGCTGCCCCCTGCATCCTCCCCAACTCTAGGAGTGAAGGCCCTGTGTGTGGGGATAGTAGTCACAGTGTCTGATATTTATTTAGGAGAATTGACCAGCGTGATCTCACAGAGCACAAACCCTCAGCCTCCAACCACAGTAAGTAAAGCCACTCACAGACTGAGAATCGGTGTTCTACCACGTTTCCTGGTCTGCCAGGGGATCCTCGGCTCACAGACCACGCCTTCCTTTCTCAATTTCTTTACAGAAGGGATCTCCACTTCCCAGCACTAAGGATCCCATAAATCATACCCTTCCTAGCTACAGAGCCTGAGAGAGCCCTGGAGAAGCTCATTCCACCTTGTTAGGCTAGGCAGGCCTAAATAAGTCATGGTTCCAGGAATCATCCGGATCCCTTCCTTCCTGCCTCTGTTATAGATGTGGACATCTCCCTTGGGGAGACTTTCTTTGTCTTATGGAATATCTCGGTGCTGCGGCCTCTTATGTTCCTCCTTGCCACTGGGGCATGCTGCTGAAAATCAATTCTGGTCATCATGTGAACTGAGGGATCAGATAGCTAAATTGTGCTCCTCCTCTGACACTAACTCAGTGGGTCTGAGCAACCTCTGTGGGAAGCTAATTCCTGAACTGACCATGGCCACCTCTCCCATGCAACCCCCACCATCTGCCAAAAGTCACAAAACCTCAAGTCAGCTTTGCACTTCTATGCACTGATAACTCTCTCTCGCTCCCCTAGATCTGGGCCCCTCTGACAACTCTCCTACTAAGGTAAGCACTGCCACTTTCACTGGCTGTTCGCTCATGGAAATGTCTCTGAAGAAAGTAGGGTATCTGTATTGTTTTGCTTTGTGTGCTTGTTTGTTGAGAGAGGGTCTCACCATGCAGCCTTGACTACCCTTGAACTATGCAGCCTACACTGGCCTTGAACTTGTGACCATCCTCCTGTCTTAGCCTCTAATGTGCTGGGATGATAAAAGTGTGCCGCCAAACCAGGCTGAGAATGAGGTATTCTTGGAGACATAACTGTGAAATTCAGTTTGGGTCTATATTCCTCAGCGCTGCAGCAAAGGAAGATTGGTTAATGAGCCCCATGAGTCTAATGCAAGAATGTGTGTTTGGAATAATCTCCACCCTGTGTTTAATTCCTGGCTATGATTCCTAGTAGTCTGTGGCCCTTGACAAGGAACTTGAACTCTTTGATCCCCAGTCTTGTCACCTATGAAATGGGCATTCTGACTACCTCCAAAAGAGACTAAAGGGATTAAACAAGTTAACAGGTGCACAGCACTGCCCACACAAAGACAGCAGTACATCATTCTTCAATCTGAACCTGCTCTAACCATAAAAGGATGGGTTCCATTCTAATGGGTCTGAGACCTATTCCTTCATTTTATAATAATTTTACCAAAATATTATCATTGCAGCCTTTCAATAGAGTATGCACATAGACTGAAGAGTGCCTTAAACCATAAGGACACTTTCACAGTGAACTCTCTCAGGTTGAACACACTTGTAAGCAGCAGGCAAATTAAGTTATTTCACAACTACCCTCCCCAACACACTTTGCTGCCACTTCCCTACAAGGAGGGGTGGCAGTCAGGACAGTGCAAATCCTCCAACACATCTGGCTTTTGTTCAGCACTGTTCTGTAGCCCATCTGGATGTCTCTGTTGATTCCAGCTCTGTTCCCATTGCTGTCTCACCCTGTTCCATGCTATCAACCTGTCTCCTCTAGTGATCACACATCAGGCTGTCAGACAGTGAGTGACAGGAGTCCTCTCCCACAGCTCACCGTGCACAGAGGCCACAGCACAGTGGTGACAGATCACCAGCAAGGTGAGTCTCTGACCTGTGGGATTAATGTCACTCATCAACACTCATACTTTCAGGTGGATGAAGTCACATATTCCGTCCTGGACTTCAATGCCCAGCAACCCAAACCACCAACTTCAGCCTCCCCATCTCCAAGAGCCACAGAGGAAGTTTATTCAGAAGTAAAAAAGAAGTGATCACAGTCTATCCTGCTGGCTACACCAAGGATGCATTCCCAGATTCTCTCCTTTCACTAGGAGATCTCCCTACCCTGGACATGAGGGAACACACACACACACACACCTCCAGGCTGCAGTCACTCTTTCAGTGCCCATAGAAGGAAAAGTGTGTTCTGGAGCCTACAGGAAACCCAGCCTTTCTTGGAATTGAAATTTAGCTAAGAGAGACATCAAACTGTCCACTCCTTACCTTTCGCAACCATGGCTTGTTTTAAATTGACCTATTCAAAGCACGTTTGTTCCTCCTCCAACTCCAAGTTCTGCCCTATCAGAGTCAAACAAAGGAAAAGCAGGAAATGGCCATTCCCATCTCTTTAAAACCCGATGTAAAGCCACCATACACAGGAAGATCACACCTGGAGCCAATAGTTCGCTGGGAAATCCACACACCTGATAACTGTCATGCTTGCCCAGCTGTGGCATCAGGGTCTCTGTTCATTGTGGCTTTACACCTGAGCCCCTCTCTGAGCCTTTTTCCAGAAAACCCACTCAAGGCAGCTAGAAAAGCTCTACCATCCACAGGCCATTGCCAAAGCAGAGTGTAGACACAAAGACAACATCTCTAACATCTACCAGGAAGGTGTCCAGAAAAGCAGACCTGGTGGCTTTGAACTGACAGACTTCTGGAATTTGAAAAAGGAGGAGAGAGATGCCCTTCGTGGAGTATTGGAATTATTTTAAAAGAAGTCACATTTGGAGGTATCGGGGCTTTCCTCTTTCTAAGACAATCAACTATTTGAATTTCTGTAACTGTTGACTTACCTCACTGTGTGAGCTGATCAATCTGCCTTAGGGGCAAGAAGCCACTAAGCCTCTGGCTCCCTTGGCCAGGATCAAAAGGCCTCTCAAGCCCTTCTGATCAAGAGTTCAAACCAAAAATAAATAAATGAATAACAAGGCAGTCACTTGCAGAGCCATGGCTAAGTGTCAGGCTAAGCCTCCTACTTTTCTGAATTAGTCAGAAAAGCCTGACTTTTCCTTTGTCCATGTTTTCATCTCTTCTTTTGGAGACTGGCCAGAGCCTAGACAATCTTTCTCTGACACTTTGGGCTTTCTCATTCTTCCCTGGAAGCTCTCCCGCCCCCACCTGTGCAGGCTGCCAGCTGACCTCTTGTTTGACTCAAAGGTCGTTCCTCCTCTACTTCATATCCCTCTCCTCCAGGCTGATACTGAGATTTCCAGCTTGTCTGCCTTGTTTTTCTTTTAAACTCTAACAAAACCGTCCTCAGCTCTAAAAAATAAAACAACAGGCTTCCCTCATTCCCACCAGGAAGAGACCAAACTCAGTTTCTGGAAATCTAGGACCAGCCTCCAACTACCCTTCTGCAGTTACTGCCTGTGCATTTGTTTCCCCTTCCTTTGTCTTTTCTTTTTGACTTTTTTTTTTTGAGACAGTTTTAGCATGTAGCCTGCACAGGCTTCGATCTCACAATAATACCTTCTACAACCTCCCACCTGCTGAGATTATAGCACAGGCCACCAGGCCCAGCTACCTGTGCATTCCCTGTCTACTCTACACTCTCAGGAAACCTTGGCCTCTGCTACTGTGTGTTTGGTCCATGTGAAATGTGGCCTTACAGGAGCACAGCCACTCAAGCCAAAGACATTGTTTACAGCCTAGAATGCTCGGCACTGGTGCCCCACTGGGAATGTGGGCTATTAGCAGAGTGCTCTTACCCAGCCCTGGGCTTCCTGCAGCTTCTGAAACCTACCTTTCCCACCTGGGATGAGTCCCAGCAACAGGAGAAAGAAAGGCAAATGTTGTCTCAGGAATCCTCTGTTCTGAGGCATACCCACTCTGTGCCCGTTAAGCAAAGGTTTTATTGGATATTAAAAGTTTGTTCTCATGCCATGTCTAACAGGCCTTCTGAGACAATTATTTTTGACTTCTCCTACTCAGGGATTTCTTTTAGGGATTTCCAACCCAAATATAGCCTGTGTATATTTTCCTTCAGCCATACTATTCTGGATTATTTAATTTTTCTTGGTTAAAGCCAAATCTGAGTTATTTATAAATTTACCCTATGTTCATAATAAAAAAAAATCCTATATCCCTGATACTACTTTGTGGGGTTTTCTGTTTGTTTGTTTCTGGTTTTGCAATACTTAGGATGGAAGCCAGGGTCTTGTATGCACGAAGCAAGTGCTCTACCGTTGAGATACATCCCTGCTGACACCACTTTAGACAACGTCTTCCTTACAGAGAGAAGACAACAACTACTAGATCAGGGGACCAGAGTGAGCCTACTGCTAAGTAGTGTACAGTAGCTCTCTGATGTAGTCATCTAGGAATTAGCTAAATGCTTTGCACATTTACTAACGAATATATGTGCAAGCAACAGAACCAAGCCCTAACCTGCCTGGAAAGAGCTGGTTATCTTCCTCTAGTAGGGGAGAGATTACAGGATTAAAAGGCTTCTCTGGTCCTCTCCCTCACAGTAAACAGCTTCTCCTACCCAAGTGGCTCCAGACACTCAAAGGCAGCAATGCAGCTTTCAGCTCACAAAAATCTCCACATGTTCCCTCACACTGAACTCTCTCCCATACCACCTGTCCCTTCCTTGTTACTAATTCCCTGTCTGTCCTCTTAAACCTGTGACCTGAACAAGATTCATGTATTAATTCCATTAAGTGTTACCTTATCATCTTATTTTCCTCACTAGCAAGCAATGGAAATGCATGTATAGCCTGCCCTTCCCCTATCCCATTTCCATACCCAAGACACTGGAAGCATCATGAAATCACTGTCACTTCTGGGATGGATTCAAACATATGTCACCCACACACTTCAGCTTTACATCATCTACAACCACAGGCAACTCTTCTTTCTGGGTCATTCCTGTTGCATCAACCACCAACATATTGCACCATCACCAGTCAGTTTTGTGTGTCCCTTATCCCACACTTTGCTCAGCTCCAAAGGCCTCTGCAGATGGCTCCTACATGTATATCTCAAGCCCCTACCTCTTCCTGGAACTCATGGTACCTACCTCCAATAAATATTCATGTAAATAGGCTCATCACCCTCAGCATAATGATTTCTTGGTTTTACATTTATTTTATGTGTGTGTGTGTGTTTGTTTGTTTGTTTGTTTGTTTTTGAAACAAAGTCTCCCTATGTAGCTCTGGCTGACCTGGAATTCACTATGTAGACCAGACTGGCCTTAAACTCACAAAGATCTGTCTGCCTGTGCCTCCTGAGGGCTGAGATTAAATGTATGAGTACCACAAAGGCTCCCTAAATGTATTTTTTTATTTTTCATCCATGCACATGTCAAGCATGTTCTCATTCTCTGCCACTCCCAATTCCCAATTCTCATTAGATATGTCTCCCTACACAGCCTGTCCCTCTACCCTATGTACACATATAACTCTTAGTCCCAATGCTATACCTAAAAAAGAATACCAAGCAGCAGGATTTCTCCATTACTTTCACTGTGGTCACCCTTCATCAAAAGCAACTTCACATAGACCAAACACTAGAGCATTCAAGTGAAGACATTAGATTCAGGAAGGACACAACTGTGCATGGTTGACAATGTTTTCCTGGTGACCAATTTATATATTCATGAAAAGTACAGAAATTCTGTATCTTCTCAGATGGGGCCCTTCCTCTAGGGAACATAAATCTCTAAGACAGAAGATACAGGAAAAAAAGAACAACACCAAATTTGAAAGGGACAAATACCTCAAGAAGACAGAGAAATAAGGGCTGAGGGGACAGCTCAGTGACAGTACTTGCCCAGGAGGGTGAGGCTCTGTGTTTGATCCCCTGCACTGAAGAAGGAGTTTACAGAGAAATCCAATGGAGAACAGAACATATGGCTACCTGATGGAACCATTGCAAAATCTGTTAGATATGCTCGGGCCCCATTCACAACTTCTAATTGAGTTGGTCTGCAAGGGAATGCAAACGCTGATAACTTTAAACCTCCCCAATGCTATTTTTGGGCAGTTGTGGTGGTCAGTGTTAACTGTCACCTGAGAGAATCTAGAGTCACCTAGGAGACGGCCTCCAAGCACACCTGCGAGATCATCTGAGAAGGCTACCTTTGAGAATGTCTGTGAGGGATTGTCTTGGCTACAGGAATTGATGTGGGAAGATCAACTAACTTGAAAGGGGCCTGTTCCCTGAGCAGTGTGCCCTGCACTGTGTATGTAGGTGGAGAGACAGAGCTGAGGAACAGCGTACATTCATCACTCTCTGCTTCCTGATGTGGATGTGACTTGACCCAGTGCTTCAAGCTCCTGCCACCTTAACTCCCACCATAAGGGTCTGGACCCCTGAACTCTGAGCCTGAATAAACCCTTAAGTTGCTTTTCTGTGTTAGCACAGCAATAGGAAGAGAAACTGTGACAGTGGACAAGATAGAGGCCACCTGATGGAGTAGGTAGAAGCTGGGCCATGGCTTTTAGCTAGGGTTATATATCATTGTGGGAATATTTCAACTTGCATAAACCTATACTCCATTCCTGGGGAAGAAGAGGCAGTATGTTCACGAGACTTGGGCTTGGGTATTTTGGAAAACTTCCCAGTGATTCTCACATCCTGCAGGTCAGGAAACAGTGACCTGAAGCAGAGAGAAGACGGAGACGATTAGAGGCTGAGAGAGCACGCAATGCAATGGGCATAACGTGAGTGAGCTATTTCTACAAGTGTAAACAGAAAGGTCCTCAGGAAGAGATTGTTGACAAACAGCTATGTTTGAAAAGACTGACGATACCAAGTGTTGTGAGCATGGGAATGACTAGAACACTCATGGTGCTATGAATATGTGCCTGGTACAACCACTCTAGAGGAAAGTTTGATAATTTCTCATAAGTCAAACAAGCACTGCTACAACCCAGGCATCTCACTTCATCACTAGATAGTTATCTAAAAAACCATACACATACACACAAAGAGCTGTACGTGAATGTACATAGGATCATAATTCCTAAAAAAAACCAATTATTTATAAAATCCACCATCGGAGAAACTGAACAGATCATCAGTTTCCACAGGATAAAATACTCATCTACTATTAAAGATAATTGTGTAAAACAAAATGTATCAATCCAGAGTACTGCAGCATACACCTGAGCACTTGATTCCAGAAGGTCTAAACCATCCTAAACAAAGCAAAATCCCATCTCAAGAAACAGAAGATGTGGAAGTGTTGAGATGACTCCAGAATTAAGAATACTTACTGCTCTAGCAAAAGACCAAGTTTGGTTCCCAGCACACATGTTGGGTGGTTCACAACCACTTGTGACTCCAGTACCAGAGGATGAAACACCCTCTTCTGGCCTCTGTGTATGTGTACACACATGTATTGCACACATACACGCACACACTAAACATAATTAAAACAAATATTTTAAGAAAAGATGGATTTCGACAATATTGCACCATGCACAGCAAGCCAGACACACAAGGAGCACATTAAATTACCAAGAGTAGACAATTCTAATTTATAGTGCTAGGAGTTCACCTTTTGGGGGGCTGGAGAGATAGCTTGGGTTAATAGCCCTGACTGCTCTTCAGAGAACCCATGTTCCATTCCCAGCACTCACATGGTGGCTCACAGCCATCTATAATTCCAGTTCTGGGGATCCAACACCTACTTCTAGCTTTCTTGGGCACCAAGGCACTCAAGTGGTGCACATGCAGAGAACATGCAGACAAAACACCCACACAATAAAAATGTTTATTACTTTAAAAAAAAAAAAAAGAATTGACACTTGAAGGTGGGATATACTACAAAGGTATTTAGAAAGATTGGGGAGTCAAATCACACATCATAATTCAAGGGGCAATTACACATTTACCAGGTTGTAAGTTGACATGGTGGTGTGTGCCTGCCAGTTAGTGAGACCAACCTAGGCTACATAGCAAGACACTTATCACAAAACAAAACAAAACAAAAAAAAACCTGCACAGACTAGAGTAGCTCAGAGAGAGGACACAGGCTTGACATGACAAAGCCTTGGAGAGTGAGACCAGAACCACAGAAACAAAGTCACAGCATCAAGACCCAGGGGTTACACAGCAATAGATTTTAATTTTATCTCATTTTTTTCTGTATAGGCATATAGTTACATTGTGGGGTGCATTGCCATAGCATTAATGTGGAAGTCAGAGAACAGCTGTGAGACTCAGCACTCTCCTTCCAGCATGTGGGCTCCAGGGATCCACTCAGGTCATCAGGCTCGATGGTCCTCTATCTCTATTTTATTTATGTATATATGTGGTGGAGGTGGGGAGTATGTGCATGTGAGTGCAGGCACCTTCAGAGATCAGAAATCTCACATCCTTCTGGATCTGGAGTTACAGGCTGTTGTGAGCTACTTCATATGGATCCTGGAAACCAAACTGGAGTCCTCTGGAAGAGCAGTTCGTACCTGTACACTTAATGGCTAAGCCATCTCTCCAGCCTCTGTCTCAATTTTTACTGATAAAATATGTACCTAATTCAATCTATCAGATACAAAACACCAATACTCACATTCTATTGCTATGTAATAAATTATCATATTTAGATCAAAGTTTTCTTTTATTATTTAGAGACTAGATGAGCCTGAATTCCTTATCATCCAGCTTCCACCTTTTATTTTAGATAGTCCTGGGGATCAAAATCAGGGTCTATGGTATGCCAGGCTGACCCTCTACCCAATGAGCCACATAGCCAGCAATATGTGACCATGTGTAGATGCTTACATAACACTTGTTAGTTCACCAGTTCAGTTCCTTGCAGTGATAGATTGAGGTTGACTTTGCCCTGATGACAGTTGGAGACCCATTCAAGGTCTTGCTTGACCTATGGTCGCTTCCATTTAAGCAAAGGACAGCTTATGTCATTAGATTATATCCATGCAGACAATCTCTTCTAGAGTAATCAAAATGGACTAATTTGTAACCCCAAATACATCTTCCAAATCCTGATTGGCACAGATGATTTAATCAGGAACATGAGGTGGGATCTGCACAACATTCTAGTTTTGAGCAGAGGGGCCGGCTGAGGGTTCTGTGCAGCACAGCCCTGCTCTGAAGGAGCTCTTTCAGGTTCCTGATCTGCAAACACAGGGCAAGGAAGCCAAACAGCTGAGTGATGTAATGTGAGACAGGAGGTCACCACTCTGTCCTTTTGCCATGCCAGTGTACACACAGCTGGGTGTAGTTTTATTCATCTATGATCCCAGTATTTGAGAGGCTGATGCAGGAAGATTACCAAAACTACCAGGCCATCCAGACCTACATAGTAAACACCAAGCCAGCCTGAGCTACATGGCAAGATGCTGTCTCAAAACAAAAACAAACAAACAAAATAAACTGCAGATTTAAGAATCAGAGAGTCTGTACATACAAGTGCATGTTCTACTCACAGTGCTAGAGCTGGGACACAAGACCTCACACATGATGGGTTAGTGCTCTACCACTCAGTTACAACTTAATCCTAACAACTGAGTTTATTCTCATCAGAGCTCAGGAGATACAAAATCAAAGTGTCAGCAAATTTTGTTGCTTACTTTTATTACTTTTGTCTTTCTTTATTAAATCTTTCATGTGAATTTTTTGCAATTTTTAAAAATTAAAATATAATTAAATAATCCCCAGTTCCCTCCCAAACTCATGGGCTCTTTTAAATGAAATTTATTTTTAATTGATACAAAGACATAAAATTGTACAGATTAATGGAGTACCATATTATATTTTGATACATTGTACAATATTCAAATGAAATTAAACATGTTCATATTCTCAAACAGTTAGCATTTCTTTAGGGTAACAACATTCAATTCTGAGAGAGACAGCTTGATCTGTAAAGTGTCTGCCATGCAAGCATGAGGTCCTGAGTTCAGATCCCATGCACCTGTAACCTGGGCAGGTGAGGAGAGGAGGTAGAGACAGGCAGATCTGAGGGATCCACTGGTCAGACAATCTGAATAAAACAGTGACTTCTGGGTTCATTGAAAGACCCTGTCAAAAAAAAAAAAATAAGGCAGAGGAGCTGGAGAGATGGCTCCATGACGAAAAGCACTTATTACTTTGCACAGGACCCAGGTTTGACTCCCAGGCCCAACATGCTGGCTCATAACCATCATAACTCCAGTTTCAGGGATATGATGCCCTGTTCTGACCTCTGCAAGCATCAGGCATGCATATGATACACATGCATACCTGCTGGGAAAACGTGCATGCACATACAAATAAAAACAAATCTTTCGGGCTGGAGAGATGGCTCAGAGGTTAAGAGCACTGGCTGCTCTTCCCGAGGTCCTGAGTTCAATTCCCAGCAACCACATGATGACTCACCACCATCTGTAATTTGATCTGGTACCCTCTTCTGGTGTGCAGGCAGAATACTGTATACATAATAAATAAATAAATCTTTTTAAAAAAAAAAACAAATCTTTAAAAAAATTTAAGGGGTAGAAAGACACCCAGGTCAGTCTCTGACCTACACACACACACACACACACACACACACACACTACAAACACATAGCAGGAAAAAAGAGATGAAGGAAGGCAAGAAGGGCTCCTTTCCTGTTATCCTGTAAAAATACATGACAAATACACTCTCTAAGCAAGATGAAGACACTGTTAGCAGAGTATTTAAACTAGCCCCTAAAATACTAAAGTTGTAAGAGGTTGAAAGGCATCCTGGGGGCAGAGTGCTCACTTAGCAAGCCCAAGGCTTAGGTTTGACCCCTATCACCCTAACAAACACAAAAAGAGGAGTTCAGTAATAGCTCAGTGAGTGAGTACTACTTGCTATGCGAGCATGGGGACCCGAGTTTGTTCTCATGTAAAAAGCTGACATTTGTGACTGTAATGTCACTACTGGGAGAGGTAGAGACAGGCAAATTCCAGTGTCTCACTGACCAATCAGTTTAGGTGAATTGGCAAGTTCCAATTTCCAGGAGAGATCCTATCTCAATTTAAAAAAAAAAGAAAGAGAAAGAGAGAGAGAAATAGAGGGAGATAGGGAAAGAGGGGAGGAAGAAAAGGGGGAGGGGGAAGGAAGGGAGGGATAGGCTGGTTCTGTGAGTTTAAGTCCAGCCTGGTCTATGGAGTGAGGTCCAGGCCATCTAGTGAGATCCTGTTTCAAAAAAAAAAAAAAAAAAAGGTAAGGGGAGAAGAAAGTGATGGCTCAGAGGTTAAGAGCACTGGCTGCTCTCGCAGAGGACCTGTGTTAATTTCCCAACAACACATGGAGGTTCAAAATCATCTGTAACTCCAGTTCTGAGGGATCTGATGCCCTCTCCTGAACTCTGTAGGCACTGAGCACACACAGGGTACACAGATATACATGTAAGCAAAACACCCATGTGCATATTAATAGATAAAATCTGTTTTTAAGAATCTAGATGTGGTAGGGGAACAGGAAGAGAAAGTACAAATGAAGAAACTAGCTTATCCTGAAACAATGACTGTTGAAGGAGAGATGAGCAAATGTAACGTCATTCAGAACTACTTGACTTTTCCAGACAGTTGTAAGTCCCTGCTCTCTACAAGCTGACAAAGCAGTCAGACATCCCAAATGAAAGCACTAAGTAAGCTGTACAAGTCTTCAGGACAGGGAGTGATCTGGGACAGATGGAGGAGAAGATATCACTGAAGTCTCCTCTGGCCAGGGCCTTTACACAGAGCATCCCAGGACAAAGTGCAGACAGGCAGGGGCAGAAATGGCACCACTCCACCCTTCCCATGACTTACTTACAGCCACATTGGTGACCTGCATGGGTCACAGAACCGACCACCTTTCCTGGATTCCTGCTCTTGAGTCCCAGATGCTGGGAGAACTCAAGCAAGTTCTATACATCTCTGCTCCTTGGATTCGTATATGAAGCAGGAACCATAGCCGTTTATACTTATGGTGGGTGGTGTCAAAAGTCAAGAAGTTAATCATTGTGCTTAGAAGATATTTGGTGGATAATAAATGTTAACTTTCACCTATGCTACTGACATATCTACCCAGAACAGTGTCACATGTTTCGAAAACCTCAACTCATTTATTGGTTACCTATTTCCTTTGTTAGACTAAAAACTTGTAGAAACTCCATTTTTAAGGAAGACTTTATCGAAGGGGGAAGGGTACATGCCACAGAGCACACGTGGAGGTCAGAGAACAACTTTGGTTCTCTCCTTTCACCTTTACATAGATCCTGAACATCACAATGAGGCTACTAGGCTTGCATGGTGAGCATCTTTACCCACTCAGCCATCTGGTGATCCCTGTAGAGACTCTATTTGATTTGTCTCTATATCCCCAGAACCAGGCCTAAGTGCATACCCATAACAGGCCCTGATGGCAACTCTCTTTCCAGCTGGCAAGGGAGGGACCACCAACTGCTGTCTCACAACTTCTTTATTGCCAGTTATCTGCTCGGGTCCTGCCATTCTTGGGCTTCCTTTACCTTCCTTCCTAGTCTAGCTACTGTGCACCAGGGATGCTCACTGACTAGCTGTGCTCTCTGCTCTCTTCCCTGAAAGGTTTCTTGCTCTCCATAGGTACAATGCTGTCAAACAAATAAAAGGTTTTTAATTTTTTTTAACACCTTCTGCATCTGGGCTAAAGAGATGGCTCACTCTTGCAGAGGACAGTTCAGTTCCTAGCACCTACATGGTAACTTATGGAAGCTCCTGTAGCTCCATTTCCAGGGGATCTGATGGTCTGTTCTGGACCCTGCAGGCACCTACACACATGTGATACACCTAAACTCACACTCAAAGAAAAATCAGTTGATGGAGTCAGAGGAGAGGCTGGATTTCTAGATCGCTGGCTCCCCACACATTCAGGAGATGAAACCAGCTCTACGAAAAGACAAAGGTGGGCAGGATGTCAGCCAGACTGTTGTAGAGCTTCAGACCTGAGGAAACCCTGAAAATGTATTTGGATTATCAGGTGACACTACACTGTGGTACTCTGGGAGTTGAGAAATGGCTGCGGAGAGGGAAGTGCAATGAGCAGGGGTGGGGGCAGCTTTCTGTGAAATTGTGCTTTGTAAACTCCAAGGTTTCTTTCTCCCTACTAGTAGACATTCTCATTTTCCCCCAAGACTAGAAATGGAGAAACATTAGGACCCAAAGACTGAGAACTGGGAAGATACAAAACCACAAACTGCTAGACTTTAAAGATGATGCAAAAGAGGTCAGAGGCACGATCATCTGTGTACACCATGCCCTCTGGCCTGAGCCTCTAGACATGCTGGAACATGGCCCTGGTCTCTGCAAGAGTGGGAATTACTGGGAAATCATTAACTAACTGCCCAGGAACAAGAGGAAACTCAGATCTCCAAAGTATTTCCTCTACTCATTTCTCCCCAAGTTATCACTGATATAATAAGTCAAGGTTATATCCCTCAGCTCTGGAGTGTAGGAGCTCTTTGCTATGAAAAAGGTGGCAGACAGGAATCCACAAGCAGAAATGGAGCTATGGAGAATGTACTCAAAGGACAGCCTATTTAAAGGTCAAAGTCTCATGAGGCATGCCAGCCTTCCATCACAGTCTGGGCTGTGTGGTGATCGTTTTGTCCCACAGTTGGAGCTCAGAAGGAAAACGGAGATGTTCATGCTTGGAGCTGCAGCAAACAAGATCAAGAAGACCAACAAACACAGAATATTAGGCCCCCAGTAATACTCAAGCATGATTATAATGAGTTAAATTGGCTTTATTATAGATCTCACACTGGTAAGCCTACATGGTACATGGTCAAAATTCTTTGGGTACTGACAAACAAATTTTTTTGTTGTTGTTTGTTTTTATCGAGACGGTTTCTCTGTGTAGCTTTGCACCTTTCCTGGATCTCGCTCTGTAGACCAGGCTGGCCTTGAACTCACAAAGATCTGCCTGCCTCTGCCTCCCGAGTGCTGGGATTAAAGGTGTGCGCCGCTACCACCCGGCTGACAAATGAACTTTAAATAGGTTTACAAGGCCCACAAGATGGCTCAGGGAATAAAGGCACTTGCCACCAAGTTTGACCTGAGTTTGATCCCTGGGACCCACATGGTAGAGAGAAAGAACCAACTCTGGAATGCTGTCTGTCCTCTGATCTCTACATTATACACAATAGGTAAGTAAATAAATGTAACAAAAAATTAAATAGATACATTTATTCCTAAAACTATTTTTAGGGTACCCACATTTATCTGGGTATGATATATTTGTAAAGAGAATCTGATGGGAACCCTCCTATACCTCACACTTTATTATGTTAATTTCCTTATGCTAATTTACATAGGACTGAAGAAGAATGCAATATTGACAGGAGCTTGAGGAGACCAGCACCCCCAATGGGAGCTTTCCTAGATAGCTCCATCCACAAGCCCTATTTGGTTCAAAGGAGAAGAGTGGAAACAGGCAGAAACGGACACTAAATCTTCCCACACTAATAATGAAAAAGACCATTGGGCAGTAGTGGCACACGCCTTTAATCCCAACACTAGGGAGGCAGAGGCAGACAGATCTCTGAGTTCAAGGCCAGCCTGGTCTCCAGAGTGAGTTCCAGGACAGCTAGGGCTACAGAGAGAAACCTTGTCTCCAAAAAATAATAATAATAATGAAAAAGACCATTGTACCTTCACTGTCTTACATAGAACATTTAACCCTTGCTCCTCAGTTGACTACTTTACTTGCATTTTGACAACTAAAGAAATTCCATTTTATAATAGACATCCATCTTGGTACCCACTAGCCATTGGTCTCTGACTTCAGTCCCTGTAAGATACATTCTCAGTAACCATGACTCAATGAACCCCATCCAAAAATGTACAGCTGTGACTATCTACTTGTTAGGATATGACTACTTGCTTACACAGATAACCAAAGATTGTTTTGAGTTGCCTCTCTCTCTCTCTCTCACACACACACACACACACAGACACCCGTCTCATGGCAATCTCAAATTTGGCTCAGAGACTGTTTATCCTGCTAGCAGCAAGTCAATAAATCTTTAATTATAAATGGATTGAGTCTATGATCTTTTCCCAAGGGTCACAAACTCCATAACATTTGGAGGCCCCAGTAAGATCCCTGAGGGACCTCATACTCAGGGATAGGGGTCTGAGATAGGCCCTAGAGGGAGCAAGTCCAAGGTGGACTTGATAGGTCCTAGAGAGCCCAGAAAGCAAGGCTACCACAAATTAAAGGTTGTTAGTAGGGGATAGGGTCCAGAGAAAGCAAGTCCAAAGCAGACTTGACAGGCCCAGAGACCCCAGACTGCAACTGCCCCAATTTGTAAATTGAATACAAAATGAAAGTAAGAATTGCCAACCAATGTGCTTCTGAAACTTGGGCCAATCAATGAGTTGTTCTGTTCTGTTTTAGAGTCCAGACATTTGGTAAGACAAAAGGTGAGATTGAATGCGATCATAGACCCAGTCTCCAGGGGAGAGGAGAGGATCTATTGTCCTTCTGGTTTGAGTGTATGAATGAAGGTGGCCACCACGTGTCTGAGTTCATCTTGACTTCCCTGATTATGTTGTTGCATGTCTTTTTCAGTTGTTTTCTATTGTCTGTTGGATTTGTGTTTTCAGCTTTGTTGCAGAGATGGGACTTGAACTGAGCACAGCCAAATCAACCCTGAGCTGCATACTACATTTTCAGGATTTCTGAGAGGCAGACTGCTCCTAGCTGCCTCTATGCTAGCTACCCCCTATAGGGTCCCTCTAGAAGTCTGGTGAATGCATAAACAAAATATACTACATCCACACAAGATAATAAAGTTAGGTGTTATGGTGCATGACTATAACCTTAGCACTTGGGGAACTGAGGCAGGAGAATTAGGAGTTGAAGGTCACCCTCAACTACAGAGTGAGTTGCAGGCCAACCTTGGCTACATGAGACTGTCTCATGTAGCAGGAGAAGGAGCTAATGCAAGAGGATGGAGAATTTGAAGCCAGCCTGAGGAACATGTATAATGAGTTCAAAGCCATTCTGGACCATATACTGTGACTCTATTTCAAGACAAAAAAAAAGTGCTGATATCTGCTACAACACAGAAGAACTTTACAATACAACAGTGTGTGAAATAATCCAATCACAAAGACCACATCTTACATGATCAAATTTATATGAAATACTAGAAATAGGCACATTTTATGAGGTTTGGCTATTTGGTGTATGTAGATGTGTAAATGTGTGCATGTCCAAATGTGTCCATATGTGTACAGGCACACATTTTTTGTTGTTGTTCATTTATTTTTGAGACAATGTCTTATGTAGCCCAGGCTGGCCTCAGAACTCCTCGTGGAGCTGAAAATGACTTTGTATGTCAGATGCTCATGCCTCTGGAATGATGGGCCTGTGCCAGCCACAGCATCCAGGATTTAAAAGAGACAGGTTCTTAGAACAGAGGGTAGGTTAGTAATCCCAGGGGTGTCTGGAGAGTAGGATAGAGTGAAGAGCAATAAGGAGCATTGAGGTTTCTTGTAAAGGGAACTCAAGTGTTCTAAAATCAGTTGTGATGATAGCTGCAGAGCCCTAGACATAAACTCTACAAGTCACACATTTCCAGTGAGTGAATCTATGGGAAATGGACTATATCTCAATAAAACTCATGAAAGAAAAACTAATCTGAAAGTCTATATAGGGCTGTGCCAGCTAGCTAGCTGGTGTATAAATTTAGCTGTGTCTTAGTTAGGGTTTCTATTGCTATGAAGAGACACCATGACCACAGAAACTCCTATAAAGAAAAAAGATTTAATTGGAGTGGTTTACATTTTCAGAGGTTTAGTCAATTACCATCATGGTGTGACATGGTGACATGCAGGCAGACATGGTGCTGGAGAAGTTGAAAGTGCTACATCTTGACTTGCAGGCAACAGGAAGTGGTCTGAGTGTCACACTGAGGGAAGATTGAGCAAAGGAGACTGTTGTGGAATATTATTCGAAGGTGTGTTACTTTTCTTTATGCTGCATTTGTTTAACTCTGTGAAGCTGTGTTACTTTTGTGCCTGTGTAAAACACCTGATGTGCTAATAAAGAACTGGCCAATAGCAAGGCAGGAGAAAAGGATAGGTGGGGCTGGCAGGCAGAGAGAATATATAGGAGGAGAAATCTGGAAAGAAAGAGATCTAGCAGGCAGAGAAGGAGGAGGACTCCAGGGGCCAGCCACCCAGCTACACAGCAAGCCACAGATTAAGGAGAGATGGCTCAGAGGTTAAGAACACTGGCTGTTCTTCCAGAGGTCCTGAGTTCAATTCACAGCACCCATATGGTGGCTTACAACCATCTGTAATGAGATCTGGCTCCCTCTTCTGGCCTGCAGGGATACATGCAATCAGAACGCTGTATACATAATAAATATATAAATCTTTAAAAAAAAAAAAAAAAAGTAGATTTACAGAAGTAAGAGGATGGGAAAAGCCCAGAGGCAAAAAGTATCTGGGATAAATTAAGAAAAGCTGGCTAGAAACTAAGCCAAGCTAAGGTCAGGCATTAATAAGTAAAAAATAAGCCTCCATGTGTGATTTATTTGGGAGCTGAGTGGCAGGCCCCCCAAAAGAGTAAAACACCAAAACAACAGGAGACCTCAAAGCCCACCCCAACAGTGACACACTTCCCCCAACAAGGCCATATCTACCCCAACAAAGACACACCTCCTAATAGTGCCACTCCCTATGAGCTTATGGGGGCCAATTACATTCAAACTACCACATTCCACTCCCTGGCCTCCACATAAGCCCCATAAGCTTGTAATATCATATCATATAATATCATAATGCAAAATGCATTTAGTCCAACTTCGAAACTCTATCACAGATTCAACAATGTTTTAAAGTCCAAAGTTCAAAGTTTCTTCTGAGATTCATGCAATCTCTTAACTGTAATCACCTATAAAAATAAAAATAAACAAATCACATACTTCCAATATGGCACAGGATATACATTACCATTCCAAAACATAGGGAAGGGAGCATAGTGAGGAAATTGACCCAAAGCAAGACTGAAAATCAGCTGGGAAAACTCCAAACTCTGCATCTCTAAGTCTTATGTCAAACTGCTCTTCAGATCTCTAACTCCTTTCAGCTTTGTTGACTACAACACACTTCTCTCTCTTGGACTATTTCCACTCCCTGTTAGCAGCTCTTCTCAGCAGGTATCCCATGGCTCTGGCATCTCCAACATTTTGGGGTCTCCAAGGCAATCCAGGCTTCTCCTTCACAGCTTCACACAATGGCTTCTCTGGGCCTCCATTCAGGGACACTCCCGACACACGCCTAGCCTCAGTTGCTTTCATTAGTTGAGAAGGCAAATTCCATAGCCCATTTCTTCTATCCTTAACTCCAGAACCACACAGCTGAAGATATCAAGTTCTGCTGCTTACTGGGGCTGGAACGTGGCCCCCTTGTTCAATTACACCTTCACCAACTTCCTGTTTTTGATGGTTTCCTTCAATGTCTAAGTATGGCTGTCCTGAAACTGAATCTGTAGACCAGGCTGGCCTCAAACTCACAGAGATCTGCCTGCCTCTGACTTCCCAGTGCTGGGAACACACTCTGCTTTAAGCTGTTCTTTTTTTTTCTGATTAAAACAAACTGTATTTAGAACTAGCCAGCTGGCTGCCTCTCCCAAAGTGGGACTTTCGGAGAGCAGCCCCTCACTGGCTTTTGAGGTCCCTTTTATGGGGAAGGGTCAGGGCTAATAGAAAACAACTGTGGAGATAATGGACTGTTAGCACCTGGACAGAAGAGTGAGGGAATCAGGGCTCAGGGCTGCTGCCTGCGGGTAGATAAGTGCAAGAATCCACCATGTGGAAGGAAAGTCCTCAAGGTATCAGGGAAGACATATTTTGGTTAAGCAAAAGGGCAGTCATATATCACAGGTTCAGGAGTTTAACAAGGCAAAGGGGTGGGCATACATCACGGGTCACAAGTTCAGCATAGGTTGAAAAACATGTTTGCAAGATACATTAGGCTTAGAAAACAGAAACTTATTCTTGTAAGATATGAAGAGTTAACAGTGTATAACAATATGGCTAAGCTGTTCCTTAATTCCTTTTCACCAGTTGGAAATTTAGTTGGGTGCGATCTGCCCTGAGGTCACTACTCCCTTTATTCCATTTCTTAATCTGTTTATCTCCTTGAACACAGGAATTAGCTCCATTCCACTTTCTGATACTCCTTTTCTCCTCAAATTGTACATTTTTTTGTTTTTCCTTGCTCAGCTTGTTCTTTTTCATCATAAATCTGTATAAGAGTAACCAGTAATAACCACACAACAGAGTCAGTACTAGGCTGTTTGAAATTTCCTCTGCCAATGGAATTAATCCAAAATTCTTCACTCTAGTGTCAGGCAGACTTTTCAGACAAGGGCAAAAAGCAGCCACATTCTTTACCAAAATATCACAAAAACAATCTCTAGGCCACGTATTAATATTCTTCTCCTCTGAAATCTCTTGAGCCAGGCTCCCACAGTTCAAATAACTCAGCACCAATGTTTTCCATGCTCCTACTAGTCTGGTCCATTAAGCAGTGCTTAAAGAATTCCACTGCTTTCCTAACCCAAACTCTCAAACCCCATATTACTCCAAACAAAAGCACTATCAGGTCAACCACAGCAATATCCCAATCCCTGGTACCAAATTCTTCCTTAGTTAGGGTTTCTATTGCTCTGAAGAGACACCATGACCATTGCAACTCTTATAACAGAAAACATTTAATTGGGGTGGCTTACATTTTCAGAGGTTTAGACAATTATCATCAGGGTGTGATGTGGTGGATTGCAGGCAGACATGGTGCTAGAGAACACGTTGAAAGTGCTACACCTTGACCTGCAGGCAACAGAAAGTGGTCTGAATGTCACACTGAGCAAAGCTTGAGCAAAGGAGACCCCAAAACCCACCCCAACAGTGATACTCTTCCTCCAACAAGGCCACACCAACTCCAGCAAGGCAACAACTCGTAATAGTGCCACTCCCTATGAACTTATGGGGGCCAATTACATTCAAACTATCACAGCTAAAATATCCCAAAAACCCATTTAAGATCCGTAGTATATCTATAGGATTACAAATGCCTGAATGTTTGTTTTAACAAAACAATTTTAAATTAATATCAAGGCATTGAGCTTCATTTCTTCTCTCTTGCCACCAACTCTGCATCTTTTGCTCAGCTGTTTAATCAGAAACCTGTCAGAAGCAACAGTCCCTTACTGGTATCACAAGTATATTAATGCTGTGAGCATCGGTTATGCAACAGAGACTTGGTCTAGGCCACAGGATTCCACAGGGAATACGGAGTTGCTGCCTATAAGATGCTGACAGCTCACTCATCCACTTTCCAGTCCCAGAGGGTATGGCAAGTGCTAGATAGAAGGACAGTGCTGACTACTTCTACAGGACCACAGAAGTGATACAGAAAGCAACACCTGACCAGCAGCTGAAATAAAAGTGAGAAAGCAGTGCTCTAGACACACAGATGTCCAAGGACTCAGGCACAGTACAGAGCAGGGATATTTAAGGGAAAGTCATTTAGATGAGGCTACAGCCCTAAGAATAGGGTAGGGTGAGGAAGGAGTTGGCAAAGAAAAAGCTGGAGAGTGAGATCTCCTAAATTAGGACATAATGAAATCCTTGGGAGTTAAGCTGACTAGATGAAAATGCATTCTGGGGGAATAGAAAACCACTAAAAGGCTGTAATAACAAAAAACACCACCAAAACTGTGTGCCTACATTGTAGACAATGCGTTAGGGATGATGACATTAAACTGGAAGCAGGGGATGGAATCAGAAGCAACCCTGGTGTGGTGATCTACAGAAAGAAACTAGTTTGGTAGTCTGAGGATGAAGAGAGGACTGGACAAGTCCAGAGACATGGAGAAAGGAGGATTGTCAAAACTGAATGATTGGGAACCAGGCATAGAGCCCTACATCTTTGATCCCAGCACTTGGGAAGCAGAGGCAAGCAGGTCTCTATGAGGTCAAGGTCAGCTTGGTCTACACAGGAGTTTTAGGACAGCAGAGCTACATAGAGAGACCTTATCACAAAAAACAAAACAAAATAAAAACTGAATGATTGGGGGTTTAGTTAGGTGGCTCAAAGGGTGGGCACTTGCCTCATAAACCTGGCAACCTGAGTTTGATCCTAGAACCCACATACATGTAGAAGAGAACTAACTCTACTCTGATATCCACCCACATATTATGACATATATCATGCACACACGTATTTGCACAATAATAACAGCTGGGCATAGTGGCACACACCTTTAATCCAAGTACTCAAGAGGCTAATCTCTATGAGATTGAGACCAACTTGGTCTACATAGTGAGTTCTAGGCCAGCCAAGGCTGCATAGTGAGATCCTATCAAAAGAAAGAAAGAAAGAATGAAAGAAAGAAAGAAAGAAAGAAAGAAAGAAAGAAAGAAAGAAAGAAAGAAGGGAGGGAGGGAGGGAGGGAGGGAGGGAGGGAGGGAGGGAGGGAGGGAGGAAGGAAAGAAAGAAAGAGAGAGAGAGAGAGAGAGAGAGAAAGAAAGAAAGAAAGAAAGAAAGAAAGAAAGAAAGAAAGACACACAATAGTAATACATTAAAATTTTTTTAAAAACTCAATGACCAACTAACTAGACAAGAGGTAGGAAGATACTGTTGGGTAAATGGAAAGTTACTAAGGCCCTGGCATTTGCTTAACTCCAGAACGAAATTTTACAGAGTTTTCCCAACCCCACCTTCCAAGACTCAGCCACAGTTGCTGTACTTTTCCACCTCTGTGTGCTCATGCTCCTGATCACCTTATATAAATCACCATCCCAGCTCAACTCATTGCTCTCTCTGGTTCCCACTCAGAGGCAGCCATTTTGTGTCTTGGCTTAATAATTCTAGTAAGACCTTGCAGTATGGTATGACTCTGTGGTAACTCTAGCACTCCTGAAAAGCCTGAGTACCCTTTCAAGTACCAAGACCAGTGTTGTGGAATATTTGATCACATTCTGACACTCTGGAGACTGCCCAATAAAGTTATACCTTGAATCAGGGGAACTGATTGGAATTGGCCATATAGAAGCCAGCAATTTGGATAGAGAAGATAACAGGAAGGAGAGGGCAGGGACTGGAATCTGAGTTTGCTCTTGGTTCTGGTCTACACATTTGAACCAATCACATCAAAATTTGTACAGCATTCTTCATAGAACAACAACCAAAAAAAATCTCATAAGAAGCAGTCTTGAGGTTCACAGAGAAGTGCAAGAGATCCTAAATAGCCAAAGCAATCCCAAACCTGTAGGTATCACATTACTTGATCACAAACTATGCAACAGAGGTGGGGGGGCACAATCTTTTTCTACACTATGAACACATATTGTTCTCATTGGTTAATAAAAAGCTGACAGTCAGGTAGCTGGGCAGGAAGTTAGGTGTGAAAGCCAAACAGAATGATGGGGAGAAGCCAGCCAGCCAGCCACTGAGGAGGCAGGATGTTTAAAAACAAGGTAACAAGCCATGAACCAGGTGGCAAAGCATAAATAGAAATATGGGTTGATTAAAGTGTAAGTGTTAACTAGTAATAAGCCTGAGCTATTGGCTAAGCATTTATAATTTATATTAGCCTCTGAGTCAATTATTTGGGAAGTAGATGCCAGGTATTTGGGAACAGGCGGTCAGGACAGGAAAACTCCACTTACAATGCAAGGAAGAAATAAAACAGAAAATCCAGAAATGAACAGACACAGCTACAGCTGCCTCATTTCTGACAATGGTGTCAAAAATATACATTACACAGGGCATGGAAGCTGGCTCACACTTATTCTTAGCACTCAGGAGGCAGAGGCAGGTGGAGTCTCTGTGAGTTCAAGATCAATCTGGTCTATACAGCAAGTTCCAGGACAGCCAGAGATACATTACATAGAGACTTTCTCAAACCCCTAACAATAACAACAAGCATACATTATGAGAAAAACGGCGGGGCGGTGGTGGCACACACCTTTAATCCCAGCACTTGGGAGGCAGAGCCAGGAGGATCTCTACAGAGTGAGTTCCAGGACAGGCACCAAAACTACATGGAGAAACCCTGTCTAAAAAAAAAAAAAACATTAGGAGAAAAACCTCTCTCACCAATGGTGCTCTGGATAGTCACATGGACAAGAAGTAAACTAGATCCATATCACTCTGATCAAGAACCAATTCAAGATGAAGCACAGACTTTAATGTGAGACCTGAAACTGTGAAACTGTAAGAAAATACAGGCAAAACAATCAAGACACAGGCATCTGGGGCTGCTGACTCTCAGTCGGTAGAGAGCTTGCATTCGTGAAACCCTAGGTTCAGTCCTCAAAACTGCACATATATTAATACTATTGATTCATCTCACATGGAAACAAACCACATATTCCAGGACTGGATCTTGCAAAACCATGTAATCAGCTGCTAACGTATAAAACTGCAACAGAGATGTGTAAGTAGTAGTCTCTGTTGCCCTTCTTTTCACTTGTGTGGTTTTAACAGGGAGGGGATGTGGTGGTATTGTATTCCCCAAAATATTGTGCACCTTAATAAACTTATCTGGGATCAGAGACGGAACAGCTACCGCACACGCCTTTAATCGTAGCATTCCAGAGACAGAAATCCCTCTGGATCTCTGTGAGTTCAAGGCCACATTGGAAACGGCCAGGCATGGTGACACACGCCTTTAATCCCAGAAAGCCAGCCTTTAATCCCGGGGAGTGGTGGTAGAAAGCAGAAAGGTATATAAGGCGTGAGGACCAGAAACTAGAGGCATTTGGCCTGGTTAAACATTTTGGCCTGGTTAAGCTTTCAGGCTTCTAGCAGCAGTTCAGCTGAGACCCATTCTGGATGAGGACTCAGAGGCCTGCAGTCTGAGGAAATGAGACCAGCCAAGAAGTTGGCCAGGTGAGGTTAGTTGTGGTTTGTTCTGTCTCTCTGACCTTCCAGTGTTCACCCCAATACCTGGATCAGGTTTGATTTTATTAATAAGAACTTTTAAGACTCATGCTACAAGGGGAGAAACTTTTACTCTGTTTTTTTGTTTGTTTGTTTCACTTGATTGGTTTGGTTTTGTGTTTTGAAATAGCATCTCACCTGCAGGCTAGCTTGAAACTCCAGATCCTCCTGCCTCAGCCTCTGGAGTGCTGGGATTATAGACTCACTGCCTCTCTTCTCATCTGGGCCCCAGTCTCTCCAGGGCTGCTGCTGTGGCAGTGTTTCTCTGGTACCATGTGTAGGGCCCTGGCTTCCTCCCAATTTGGGTAACTGTTGCCTGCTTGCTGACCTTGACCAGATGTCCTCCCTAATTCCCTGCTAGTTTCCACCCCCTGAATGCTTAAAGGAAGTTCCTTGTTTGTGTATCTTGCATATTGGGCGTTAACAGCTTAGATGCAAGACTGTAAACATCAGTATTGAACTTCTGCCCTCTGGGGTTCTCCCATTGTGCTGTAAGCCTGTATTTAAGGTTTCCTCCCTCTTTCAATAAATGGCATTCGGCATTCTGCTGAGGCGAATGACCCACTGTCTTTTGTCTCTGTTTTTCGATCCACAGCCCCTTGCTCGGATATGGTGAATGGGTGGTGGTAGCGTAGGCATTATCACTACAAATGGAGGTCCCACCGAGATCCGAGAAAGAAGGGACAAGCTGATGGACACCCGAAAGGTAAGGCTGGCCAGCAATTTAAAGAAAAAAGAAAAGATAAGGGTGAATTGAAACGGGTGCAGCTAGCTCACAGTCAGTTAATTGGACTGCTGAAGCAGGAACACACCGAAGTTAAGATAGAGCAAGATAGCAAAAGATTTCATGAAAATAAAAAAAGGAAATCTTCCCAATAGAGAAGAGGGAAGGAAAGGAAATTTCCCATTAGAAAAGGGAGAAAATTTTAATTAAGAAAAAAAGGATTTTCCTGGTAAAAAGGAGAAAAATTTTGAAACTAGGCCTAAAGATTTGTAGGCTCCTACAGAGGAAGGATGAAGGAAAGAGAAAAGCCTCTTCCCGGTAGTAATGGAGGAGAAAAGGCTCTTTCCAATTTAAAAAGTTTCAGGATAGCTGAAACTCTGAGCTTGTTCTGCCTGCCAGTACAGAACGGCAGCATCTGAATTACAAAGAATCAGCAGGTAGGCCTCACTGCTGCTGGATGAACAAGGAAGCAAGCCCAGAGGTTCAAGTTTTGTTGTCTGTTTGCTTAATTTTGGTTTAAATGTTCATTTTTCCCTCAGAGTGGGAATAATTCAATATTTAGGAACCCTTCATGGGAAATGTTTTTCTGTTTTTTCCCTTATAGTGGAAATAACTCATTATTAGTACTCCCTTCAGGGGAGTTAGAGAAAGCGTGGCATGCAGCGCGCGTGAGATGGCCCGGAGCTGGCCTGGAGCTGCGGGCAGACAGATACACGCAGGCGGGAGGCAGAGCCTCAAGGCCAACGAGGGGAACAGACTCACTGGGGGCCAAGTGAGCAGAGGCCTGGGGAGCAACAGGCGCTAAAAGTTTAAACGGGCCCAACTTCTGGTGAAAATTGGTTTCAGTCAGGACATGGAATGCTAAGTCAATGCTGTTTGAATTTCCAGGGATATTAATCATTCATTGTATAAAGGATTTTTTGTTCTTTTGATTGTCTTAATAAATGTTTGGATGAATGTTTGGATTTTCATGGCAGATAAACTAAAGGATCAGAATTCATAATTCTGAACTATCATTACTGGAAGTTTGGCTCTGCTCTTTAAGTTGCTTTCTAGAAATTCTTGGAAATTCTATAGAAATATAACACCTGAAATGGATTGGGTTATTAGCTTATTAAATAATGTTGTTGCTAAGATAAACCCATAAAAAATAATCTCTTACTGATAAAGAGGTTATAAAATTATTTTTCCAGTAAATAAAATACAGGTAAATTGTTTGGTCCACATTGTTAATAATTGGCTATTTGTGCTAATGGGTTACTTGAAATCTATAAAAAAAAGGATCCTCTTTTTAAGATTTTATAAAAATACTCCAGAGTATTACCTAAAGTTACCTCTTCAAATCCTATAGAGATTGTATTTAATGATTTTGTAATTGGCATATGTAAAAAGGACCATGGAAATGGAAGCTGGTGATAGAATTGCTCAAATATTATTGCTTTCATATTTTAATTGCAAAATAGCGCCTATATGTAGAACTGGAGGCTTTGAAAGTACAGGAGAAAAGGTGTTTTGACAAACAGTTATCAATGACAAACAGCCTAAATTAAAAATAAAATTATATGTGATTGAGATTGAAAGATTATTGGAGTCTGGTGCTGGATATAGCTATAATTTCACAAGAATCCTGAGATCCCAACTGGTCTCTACAAGAAGTCAGGAAAATGGGGGCTATTATAGGATCTTAGAGCTATAAATAAAACCA
>CABHPH010158025.1:0-12403 GCA_902168325.1 Peromyscus nudipes
TTGGTAGATGAGAAACGTCTCCAAATAATCTTTGAAAGTCATTAAGTATCTGTAGTCAATCTCTCCTAATTTGCACCTTTTGGGGTCTATTTTTTTTTGTAGCTCTATTTTATATCCTAAATAATTAATAGAATCTCCTCTTCGTATCTTTTCAGGAGCAATTTGTAATCCCCAGCAAGGCAAAATTTTCTTTACTTCTTCAAACATTCTTTCTAAAGTATCTGCATTTGAGTCAGCTAGTAAAATATCATCCATATAATGATAAATTATAGATTTAGGAAATTTTTTATGTATCATTTCCAATGGCTGTTGTACAAAATATTGGCACAGAGTTGGGCTATTCAACATTCCCTGTGGGAGGACCCTCCATTGAAATCTTTTAACTGGTTGAGAATTATTATAAGTAGGCACTGTGAAAGCAAATCTTTCTCTGTCTTTTTCTTGTAAGGGTATTGAAAAGAAACAGTCTTTTAAATCAATAACTATGAGAGGCCATCCTTTAGGTAACAGAGTAGGCAAAGGAATTCCAGATTGCAGAGGGCCCATTGGCTGAATTACTTTGTTAATTGCTCCAAGGTCTGTTACCATTCTTCATTTACCAGATTTCTTTTTAATAACAAATACAGGAGAATTCCAAGGGCTGGTTGATTCTTCAATATGCTGAGCATTTAACTGCTCTTCTACCAGCTCTTCTAAAGCCTGGAGTTTCTCTGTTGTTAAAGGCCATTGCTGAACCCATACAGGCTTGTCTGTTGACCATTTTAAAGGTATAGCTGTTGGTATTTTTGGAAGATTATCAGTTATTGTGCCCTATTTTTTTATAACATGGATGGCTGGTGACCACTCATTAGAATAATATCTTCTAATATTTCTCTCAGAAACATGTACTAGTTTATGATTTGTTTCTGAGATTGGAGGGATGTTAATCTGAGTATTCCATTGTTGCAACAGGTCTCGACCCCACAGGTTCATAGCTATGTTAGCCACATATGGTTTTAATTTTCCTATCTGTCCTTCTGGACCTATACATTTGAGCCATCTTGCACTCTGTTTCACTTGAGATAGTGTTTCAATTTCCTAACAGTTGAACATTTACCTCCTGAAGAGGCCAAGTTGGATGCCAAAATTCTGGTGCAATTATGGTCACATCAGCACCTGTGTCTACCAGACCAGACAACAAAACACCATTTATTCTTATTGTTAATTTTGGTCTTTGTTCATTTATAGAAGTTTGCCAAAAAGTTTTCCTGAATTTTCTATTCTCTCTGTTTCATCATCTTGACCAGCATGATTTATTCCAATAGGCATTTGGTTATTTAATTGCTCTGAGTAAGGGTTTCCTCTATGACTGCAGGAAAGGTCTGAATTGGATTTGCTGTGGGGGCCTGCATGAGGCCCCTCTGGGAGTTTCCCGAAGACTGAGGCAAAGGATTACCTTGCCTGTCCCTTGTTGATCTACATTCATTGGTCCAGTGTTTTCCCTTACCACACCTTCTTCATACTCCAGAAGGAAGGGGCATTCTGTTGCCATTTTTCCTTGAAGAAACATTGTTTCTAGGAATGCCCTGTTTACAGTCCCTTTTCAAATGTCCTTGCTTTCCACATCCAAAACATCTAACATTCCTCAAACCTTTTGAAATTGCTTCTCCTACCCACATATCATCTTGGTCATGAGCCTCAACACTAACCATGTCTCTAATCCAATCTTCCAAGGGTGCAGATCTTGCCTTTAATAGCCTGATTATTCTCTTGCATGCTGCATTCGTGTTCTCAAAAGCCAAAGATTCAATTATTATCTGACTATCTTCTGAATTAAGAATCAATCTCTTTACTGCTGAAGCCAGTATTTGTAAGAAATCTGTGAAAGATTCTTTTGGGCCCTGTATAACCTTTGTAAATGACTCAGCTTTCTTTCCTGGTTCAACTCTGTCCCATGCATTCAAGGCTGCCATTCGACATAGAATTAAGGTTTGGATATCATATAAACATTGTGTTTGTACTGCAGCATATTGGCCTTCTCCAACAAGCTGATCCTGGAAGACTTGTATTCCTTTATCCCTCCATTGTTTTTCTATGTTTTTAGCCTCCTCTTTGAACCACATTTGCTACTGGAGCTGTTGTCCAGGTTCCAGAACAGCATGTGCCAACTCCCGCCAGTCCTGTGGTGTAATCCTATTATAAGTTGACCAGGTGTTTAACATTTGCTTTATGTATGGGGAATGCATGCCATAAGATTCTATTGCCTCCTTAAACCTTTGTAAATCTAACATTTCAGTTGGAGTCCAAATATTTTGTGTATTTACTTGTTCAGGTAACTGCTGTATGGTTATCAGATAAATTAAGTGTGATTATGTGAAAACAGGCTTTCTTTCTGTAACCTTATTATCCAATCTTGAAACAACTTCACTGTTAATTTCTTCTGTCTGAATTTGAATTTCTCTATACTTCATTTTAACAGGTTTTTCTAAAACTTTTATCCTGGCACTTAAATTGACTATCTTTTTAAATAGTAGTATAAGGATAAGAAACGTAATAAAGTGCATAATTCGATGAACATTAATCTTCTCATATAGTTGTTCCACTCTGAGATACCACCTTACGCCTGAATGGCTAAGATCAAAAACACTGAAGACACCTTATGCTGGAGAGGATGTGGAGCTAGGGGAACTCTCCTCCACTGCTGGTGGGAATGCGAACTTGTACAGCCACTTTGGAAATCAATATGGCGCTTTCTCAGATAAGTGGGAATCAATCTCCCCCAAGATCCAGCTATACCACTCTTGGGCATATACCCAAGGAATGCTCAATCATACCACAAGGGCACTTGCTCAGCTATGTTCATATCAGCATTGTTTGTAATAGCCAGAACCTGGAAACAACCTAGATGCCCTTCAACTGAAGAATGGATAAATAAAATGTGGTACATATACACAATGGAATACTACTCAGCATAGAAAAACAATGACATCATGAGGTTTGCAGGCAAATGGATGGATCTAGAAAAAATCATCCTGAGTGAGATAACCCAGGCCCAGAAAGACAAACATGGTATGTACTCACTCTTAGGAGGATACTAGTTGTGGAACAAGGATGACTAGACTGCTACTCACAACTCCAAGGAGGCTACCTAGAAAACAGGACCCCAAGAAAGACACAGGGATCACCCAATGATGGAGAAATTGATGAGATCTACATGAACAACCTGGATGTAAGTGGGGGTAATGAAGGGCAAGGGTCAAGGGAAAGAGAGCTTAAGGGAGTGGGAGATCCCAGCTGGATCAAGAACAGAGAGGGAGAAGAAGGAATAAAAGACCATGATAAATGAAGACCACATGAGAATAGGAAGAAGCAAAGTGCTAGAGAGGCCCACAGAAATCCACAAAGATACCCCCACAATAGACTGCTGGCAATGGTCGAGAGACAGCTCGAACTGACCTACTCTGGTGATAGGATGGCCAAACACCCTAATTGTGCTAGAAACCCCATCCAATGACTGAGGGAACCGATGCAGAGATCCACGGCAGGCCTCAGGTGGAGCTCCAGGAGTCCAGTTGACGAGAAAGAGGAGGGTTTGTATGAGCAAGAATTGTTGAGACCAAGGTTGGAAAAAGCACAGGGACAAATAGCCAAATGAATGGAAACACATGAACTATGAACCAATAGGTGAGGAGCCCCCAACTGGATCAGGCCCTCTGGATAAGTGAGACAGTTGATTAGCTTGATTAGCTTGATCCCAGGCAGTGGGACCGGGACCTGTCCTTAGTGCATGAGCTGGCTGTTTGGAACCTGGGGCTTATGCAGGGACATTTGGCTCAGCCTAGGAGGAGGGGACTGGACCTGCCTGGACTGAATCTACCAGGTTGAGCTAAATCCCCAGAGGAGTCTTTGCCCTGCAGGAGATGGGAATGGGAGGTGGGCTAGGAGAAAGGGGGGGGGGGGGGGGGAGGGGGAAGGACAGGGGAATCTGTGGCTGATATGTAAAATTAAATTAAATTATAAAAAAAGAATAGTCCTTTAATTTGGGGTTTTCTTCTGTCCCATATCAGGTGGCTCTTCTGATATGGTATAGAGATTTTGAATTTTCCTTTAACAAGCACGCTTATGTTTAGAGAAGGAGAAAGCCATGTTGGAACTCCAAAACCAGCTTTAATTTGTAATTGAGTGGGAAATACAAAAAGACCATTTGCATTATAGTGTATATAGAACTGTAGAAATAAACATTTAGGAAGATTTATGAAATTTTATCCTGTTGGAAATGTGCTATACTAATAGACCAATTTATTCTTTTTCTTAGGTCATTTCCTCTGGATGATTCATCCTTTTGTTTCAGATGTCTCAATTTGTCCAGTAGTCTTCAAATTCTTTAGCTGGATACCTTAATTCTCCTGGAAAGATTAAAACAAAACTTCGTCCCATCCCTAACTTTGGCGAGTTTCCCTTTTGGCAAGTTATATCTGATAAAATGAAAAGCATGTTAGTCTTATAAGTTAGTTTAGATTGAACAGTAACATTGTTTGATGAACTATCCATCACCTCTTCTAATCAAGAGGTCACTCTTTTTTTTTTTTGGTTTTTTGAGACGAGGTTTCTCCGTGTAGTTTTGGTGCCTGTCCTGGAACTCACTTTGTAGACCAGGCTGGCCTCAAACTCACAGAGATCCACCTGACTCTGCCTCCTGAGTGCTGGGATTAAAGGTGTGTGCTACCACCACCTGGCAAGAGATCTCTCTTGTTCAAATCTAATCTTTATTAATTTTGAGTAATAAAAATAATTTTTGTTTCCTCTGGAAACAAAAGCAAAACCTCTTCCCCAATGTAATACATATCTTGGTTTCCATCCTGAGGTCAACACATCTTTAAAGTATACAGAAAGATTTAGTTCAGTGCTTTTTTTCTGTTATCCAATGTCTCTCTACAGCTGTTTCTCCTTTCTCATTAGCATTTAGAAAATTTAAAGTTAATAACTCATTATGAAGTCTATTTCTGGAGGTCTTTATTAATCTTTTCTGTTTATTAAGCATATCTTTTAGAGTTTGATTAGATATTTCTATAACTGCTAGCTGTGTAGGAGTGTATGGTATACCTGTAATATGCTTTATGTAATACACAAAAAACTTTCATTTTGCAGAAATTTTTATTTTATCTTCTAAAACTGTTCTATCATACAGAACAGTATGTTTTTTTAAAAATAGACATTAGTTATTTTAATTGCTCAGTGGAGGAGTTTCCCTCATGGTCACAGAGAATGATTGAACCAAATTTGGCATGGGGGCCTGCAAGAGGCCCCCCCAAGGTGTTTCCAGTGGCAAAGGATTACCTTGTCTGTCCCTTGTTGATCTGCATTCCTTGGTCCAATGTTGGCCTTTGCTTCACCTTCTGCATACTCCAGAAGGTAGGGGCCTTCTCTTTGGATTATTCCCAGAAAAAAAAAACATTATTTCTAGGAACACCCTGCCTACAATCTCTTTTTAGGTAACTTTATTTACCACAATTAAAACATTTGACATTTCTTCAAGCCTTTGGAAATCACCTCTCCTATCCAATTGTCGTCATAGTTATGAGATTCAATATTAACTGTGTCTCAGGTCCATTCCTCTATGGGTGCTGATGTTGTCTTTAAAGGCCTAATTACCATTTTGCATTGTGAACTAGAATTTTCAAAAGCCAAAGATTCAATGAGTGTTTGTCTAGCTTCTGGGTTTGGTATCATTCTTTTCACAGCTGAAGTCAATCATAAAAAAATCAGTGAAAGTTTCTTTTGGGACATGTATAACTTTAGTAAATGACTCAGTTCTCTTTCCAAATTCTTCAACTTTGTCCCAAGCATTCAAAGCTGCTGCACAGCATACAGCTAAGGTTTCGTCATTGAATATAGACTGTCTTTGTACATCAGCATAATCGCCCTCTCCAAGAAGTTGGTCTTTGGAAATTTACTTCATTGTTCCATGGTATTAGCCTCATCTCTCCACTAGGTCTTCCACTGATATTGAGGACCAGGTTCCAATACTGCTGGAACCAAGTCTTTCCAACCTTGTGGGATAATTCTGTTACTAGTTGACCATGAATTTAACATCTGCCTCACAAAAGGTGAATGCATATCATATGAGACTATCAATTATTTAAGTGTCCTCAAATCTAATGTTTCCACAGGAATTCAGTCAGCTCTTGCATAGCCTTGGGGATACCTGTCATTTGGGAGCTGTTCTTGTATGGTGACTGGATAAATTAAGGCTGGGTTTTGATAACCTTGGGGTATAATTTGGGGATTACTATAAATAAAATTTCTTTGAATAGGTGTAAAAATAAAAAAATAAAAATTAAAATTAAAGCTGGCTTTGGAGTTGGAGTTGGAGAATGGCTCTCTCCTTCTCTAAACCCAAGCATACTTGTTAAAAGGAAAATACAAAATCTCTGTATCATGTGTGAAGAACCATCTGATATGAGACAGAGAAAACCAAAATTAAGGGACTACTCCATTGCCACTAATCTCATAATTCTTTGGTTCTATTTTGCTTCTTTAAAACTTTTCTTAAGGTATGAATTTTATATCAAGATTTATGACATATATATGTATTTTTAACTTTTGTCATGGTGACTAACTTAATGGTCCTATGGAGTACTAACTTTAGAAAAAAGGCTTTATCTAGCTGCCTATACATGTTTTTGTGTTGGAATCTCTATCAGTTTTCTGCAGGGAATCATGAGCATACCTAACAGTAAATTTAAAGTCTCCAGAAAGATGATGGGGCCCCACAATGATGATTCCACATGGACAATAATAATACCACTAAGCTGACAAACATCACCCAAAGATCAGCTGTGGACAACAAACTGCTCAGGACAATTTCAAGATGGCTAGCTGAGATGATCCAGCCATACAGATTACTCGAGCAAGGACTTGAGAAAAGCCCTACATGTTTGTATTATGTAGAGACTGGACAACAAATGATACAGCTACCTCTCCCAGGACTTGACAATTAACCCAAAATTTTTGTTTTCAGGATCCCCTAATGATGTCTAAAGCCCTAAACAGCAGGAAGTAATTTAAGAACATGATGCCCACATTCCCAAGAGGTGGGGTGGGTGTTTTTTGGTCTTTCAATGGGTTTTGGATAATTGTCATGTTTAGGATGGTTGGTTACAAGTTGTTGTTGTTAATGGTCAGGGAAAAGGCTAAACAAAGGAGATTAGATGTAAGGATCTTGTTTGAAAAAAAAAGAAAAGAAAAGGAGGATATAGATAAGAGGTAGATTATTCAATCTACTCTGAAAAAAAGTTCATCAAAGGCATTACAATTATCTACAATGAAGCTCTATAACAGTCATGTAATAAATTGAAGACATTAGAAGATGGAAGTACCTCCAATCCTCATTGGTGCAAAACATTAATATTGTGAAAATGGACATACTTTCTAAAGGGAACCATGGATCCTGTAGCTCAATGAAAACTGCAGTGCTATTCTTTAAAAAAAAAACTGTCTTGTAATTCATTTGGAAGATCAAAATACTCCCAATCTCCTAAGTAATCTTCATCAAAAAGAATCAATATGGATGAATGAATAACCATGCTCACAATTTACACAGCCGAACCCTAATAAACAAATAATCATACAGACAAAATAGTTATAATAAATAGAGAAGTGGACATAGATGAAAGTTAGACTCCTGATTTTTGACAAAGATGAAAAATACACTCACTTGAGAAAAGACAGTATCTTTTACAAGTAGTGCCATGAGACAGACATCTGTAAAAGAAACAAACTAGACCCCTATCTCCCACTGTGTACAAAAATCAAATCCAGCTGGGTAAAGTACTTCAACTGAAGACACCTGAAACTTGGATTTCAAAGAATACATACAAATTAGGATTTTCTGACTCGGTTTCTAGCCATATAGGGAATAAGTAAAAAAAAGAAAGATATGAAACAATGCAAAGTTAAAACAGCTCTGTGTAGAAAGGACAGTTGTGGACGAAGCCCAATGGTTGCTGCTGATGATCTTCAATGGCATCCAGAAGATTTTGAGAAAAGCTTTGCTAGCTGTACATCTGTCACAATGTTAATATCAGGACTCTACAAAGGACACAAGAAGCCTAATGACAAGAACATAAGTCATTGGGTATGGAACTGAACAAAAAATTCTCAAAGGACAAGTACAGAGGTTAATAAGTATTTTTAAAAGTGTGCAACACTCTTACACACCAAAATTGAAAAATAAATCTATGAAACTCCATCTCACTCCTGTCAGAGTGTCTACCCATGAGGAAACAATGACAACGATGGATATTAAAATATGGAGGACGGGAAAATTTATTCACCATTAGTGTGAGTGCGAACAGCAGTGGGACTCAGTGTGAAGTAGGACCAAAAGATAAAGATAAAACTTCCACATAATTGAATTAAATGACACCTTCGCATGTACCTCATGGACTCTGTATAATTCCACAGAGAGACTTTATCATCCACATCATTCTTCTCTATTCCTGATAGCTAGGAATTAAAATCAGCCTAGATCTTCATCAGCATCAGAATGGACAATGAAAACATGCCACACATGCACTGTGGAAAGTCATTCAATTATAAAGAAAAATGAAATTCTGATGTCTACAGGAAAATGGATGGATTTGGAAATATGGTACTGAATAAATTAAACCAGAAACAGAAAAACAAGTGTCTTGTGTTCTCTCTCATTTGTGGGTCCAAGCTATGAATGTTTACAAGTGTGTTTATCCAGGAGTACACACAGAGACTAGGAAGGTAGAGGGTAATGAAGTCGCATTAATTTTGAAAGGTGCATTGGAACACATCTGAATCCTATCTGGATCACTTCAACCTGGTGAGTGGTGGCTGCAACATTTTCAATTCTCCATATATCCAAATTGAGGGGGTCTTATGTAGGTGAATATAAAGTTCTATGTACTGATACCACTCTACTCACCTTCCCCAGGGCCATGATCCTTCTAGCCAAAAACAGGTGTGACTGCTCTGATGAGTTGCAATTTCAAAGTGGAAGGTCTAGAGTGCAAAACATCTGGTGAGCAGATAGTGCCAGCTGAGGTTTTTCTGCAAAGTCCTCACTGTCTGGATTCATATGTTTGGCAACTTCTATGATAAGTAAGCTTAACTAGAGGCTGTGACCTTCTTGCAGACATTTTAGAACATCTATAAGCTACTATTTGAAGGGACCAGGTAGTTGAGCTTTGAAGATAAAATGTCAGATTCCCAATGAATGATGGAAGTGCATCATGGGAAGTGTCCTGGGCCTTCAGAGACAGCTTAAGGCAATAATAGCACACACTTATGGGGACCTTGTATGAGCTATTCCTTGCATTTGTGGCTTCTAATTTAAACTTCTTGAACTAGTTTTCCTGACTGGTCTGACTTTCTCAGACATGATGTGAACACCCTGGTTCACAACACCCAATACACAGGTAAGCAATGGGGCAAAGGCTCTTGTGCTGATTTCATCTTTAGTCCCAAGTAGAGAGAAGCCTCCACTTTTGTGGCTGATAATGCCCGTCTGGATTGAAAGCCTTTCCAAGTCCATGGTGTAAGTTGAAGGAATATGCACCAATTTAAAAAAGATGATGATCAGTGGAGAAGTGAGGAGATAAAGGCTGTTTAGATATTTAGTGTCAAAACAAGAAATTTTATTCAAAGTGGGAGTAATTGTAGCTGCACATTTTGTCTACATCAGCAAAATTAAAGAGTGCCTCCATGTATTGACTGAAAATTGGCTTTTCTGGTTGATGTTTGTAGTTGGGTTATAAAACGAGGTCCTAACTTATCATATAGTAATCTGGTATAGTATAATCATGTAAGGTTACATAGCATGTAAAGAATTTAGATTTCTTTGGAATATAATCATACACCATAAGAAAGCATGATAAATTGGTGAAGTGTCTTAAGGGCTTCAGAAACAAAATATTATATTGACCCAATGTTGCTGTATTGAATGTCAAATACAAAACATTGAAGAATATTTACATACATGACTTGAATAAGTTTGTGATCACCCAGAGTTGATAGAGTAAAATTTTTTGGAATTCTATTTTAAATTAATAAAATATGTGAATGATCCAAGTGGAAGAATTCACAAATTTAGATTTCATCAGCAAATGAAACCAAAACACAAAAGCAATAGTGAATGCAAGAGGAGGGCTCAACATGCAGCTTGTATTTCAGCGTGACGAAAAGATGGACACAGAATTAATGTAGCCTAATGTGATCACCTAAAGAAATAACAGTCCAAGGGATCAAACACCAAATTATAACTTCATATGTGAGTGTTCAGATAGTGAAGAACAATCATGCTTCAAAGCTCTGTAATTTAAGAAACATAGAAGCTAGTTTTTAAGGTATTTCCTCCTGGCATATGTTTTCTTCCTAATGTGATGAAGTGAATTCCTTTCTGGTCTTAATAGTATGATGTAGCATTTGGGAGCAAAGATGATGCCTAAGAGTGATGCATTGGAACCCAAGATAGAGAGGACTTCCATAGCCACCATGACCTTCCCCTTGGTGCTGTGGTAGACAGGGAGGAAGCTGACCCAGACACTGCAGAACACCAGCATGCTGAAAGCCAGGAACTTGGCTTCATTGAATGTGTCATGCAGATTCCTGAACAAAAAAGCCATAAGGTAGCTCCCTAGAGCCAGTGTTCCCAGGTATCCCAGGATGCAGTAGAAGGCAATAGCTGAGCCTTTGTTGCAAATGATGATAATGTGTCCATGTTCTGAATGGGCATCTTTGTCAATAAATGGGGGAGAGATTGCCAGCCAGATTCCAGAGAGAACAACTTGCAGTAGGGTGCAGATGGGAATGATGAAATTGGGGGCCCTTGCTATCAGCAGCCACCTCCTTATTCTCCCTGGAGTAGTGATTTTGAAGGCTATAAGTACAGTGAGAGTTTTGGCCAGCACAGTGGAAAGAACCACAGTGAACAGAAGTCCAAATATGTTCTGCTGCAGGATACAGGTGACTGTGCTAGGATGGCCAATGTAAAGCAAGGGACAGAGAAAACAGAGGGTCAGAGTGATGAGCAGGATGTAACTGAGATCCTGGTTATTGGCCTTGACAATGGGAGTGTCTCTGTGCTTCAGAAACACCCCAAGAACAACAGCTGTGAGTGAGGAGAAGCCCAGGGACATGAAGGTGAGTGACTTCCCCAAGGGGTCATCATAGGCCAGAAATGTCACACTTTTCTGTAGGCAGCAGCTCTTCTTTGTATTTGCATAGTGAGTTTCTGGACACTTCACACACTGGTCCATATCTGGCAGAAATACAGGTGATCATGAGTGCATGCTCAGGTTTTCCCTTTTATCCTAAGCCCCTTCCTTCCCTGTTCCAGAACATTGAAATGTTATCTGAACCATCTTGCTTTGTTTCAGATACAAATACAGAAGGATTAAACTCCATTTGCCTTCTGCTTCATGCTGACAGAAAAAAACAGCCCCAGTGCTTTCTCTGTTGTTACTCATATGGTATCCTCACCTTAGTTACATTGTTGTATCTGTTTAATAAGTCATTAGAGCACTGGTATACATTTCATGAACCTAATTTGGCTCTGACATTGCCTCTTCATAAATACATCTCCATTCTTAAGAGGGCATGGGAATTCAGTGTGATAGAGAGAATGTACTTTGAAATTCTTATCTTACAATAATAGTCATTTATATGCATCCCAAATGTACCTACATTTGTAAAGTCCATGGTGTTCTCTATTTCCTCATTCTTTGAAGGATCCTGAGTGAAGGAGTATTTTTAAATTATTAAAGCCTTGAAACACTTCACCAGTGACACTCTTCTCATAATTCTGAACACCACTATCTATGTAATGAACAAATAAGAATTGCTCATATATTCTAAAGTATCCATGGAACAATATTTGAACACTTGGTTCCTGACATCTTATCAATTTTCTTAGATTATCATGCATGCTATGGGTTTTTCTCTCATATTCTCATTACATGTTTCTATAACCTTTTTGTTTTCAATATATATTTAACTGTCTTTATATCATCACATTTCCATCATACTCCGTATATAATACATTGTGATCTTGATTTTCCCCTCCCCTATTTTTCCCAGATCCTCCTGACCTCCATGAACACACAAGTCCACAGTTAAACAAAACAAACAAAACTGAGGCCAAAGAAAGCAAATGATACAGAGATACATCTGAGGTCATTTTGTATTGGCAGTCTACCCCTGGATTATTTCTATACCCAGTGAAAGTCCATTGGGAAAATTTAGTATTCCTTTGCAAGTGGGCGTCAACTCCAGAAATGGTCTTGGTAAGGAGTGGGAGCTCATGTCCACTTCTTCATCTGCATGCTTTGATCCCATCTGGATTTAGCCTGGGCAGGCCCTGTGCATGCTGCCACAGTCCCTGTGGGTTCTTAGG